>OMNZ01104730.1:0-18126 GCA_900303255.1 Lesueurigobius sanzi | reverse complement strand
TCATCAGTATCTCACCATCTGCACGGCTGAGCAGATTTATCGTTCACCATTCTCGCGACCGAAGCGGCCTGCTGCGGCTAAATGCAATCGCAATCGATCGCCACTGAATTTTGTGCATGCATGACATTCAGCTGCGACCAATAATCCAACTGCGATTCACACCTTTTCATGCGGCCAGTAGCGGTCGCCCGTGCAGATGACTGTGCGCCAAAGGAGAGTGTTCGCACGACCTTCAAATTTTGAGGCCGCAAACGATCGCATGGTGCCCGTGCGCCAATTTTATTTAATTTTTATTTATTTATTTAGTTTTCAGTGGGACAGTGTGCATTAATGGACATTATGAAAATGTAAATGCACCCGAATTAGCCAAAAGGCTCGTTTTCATCGGCAGTCCCCCTGCCAGATCTTACATGGCACCCTAAAATACACATAAAAAGTTACATTACGGTTAGATACACATAGCAAAATTACTCAAACAAAATATTTACATGACTAAAATGAATAAAAGTTCAGTGTTCACATTTTTGTGACCCAACAAGCCATTTTCTGGCCTTGACTTTAAAAGACGGAAATGATTGAGCCATGATAGTGACAGGCCCTTAACATGCACTGTCCCAACCAAATGAACAAAAAAAAAAATAACTAAATACAAATGGCGACAGTGGCACAGATGGTAGAGCGAGTTGTCTCATGATCGAAAGGTCGGGGTTCGAATCCCGGCTCCTGCAGCTGCAGACTGTTGTGTGTCCTTGGGCAAGACACTTCACCCACCGCCCGTATGAATGTCGTGTGAGAGTGACTGGTTGGTGGTGGTCAGAGGGGCCGATGGCGCGGACTGGCAGGCTTGCTTCCGTCAGTCTACCTAATGGCAGCTGTGGCTACAATAGTAGCTTACCCTCACCAAGTCTGGAGTGAAAGAATAATGACAACAGTGTAGCGCTTTGAGAAACTTGTGACACAGGTTTGTGAAGCGCATTACAAATGTAAGCCATTATAAATAAGGGACAAAAGAAATCGAACTCCCCACTTTCAAATATAAAAGCACATGTATATAAACCTACTGGGATCAATGTCACATCTCAGGAAAATTCCAGTCCACATGAATGCAGCATTAACTACCTTTTCAAAAAGACTCAAACTAATTGAGTAACTTAACAATAACAACAAAATATTAGAAAAATAAGTGCATATGTTATCATCACAGGCTCAAAACCTGAGGTTCTAAACTTTAAGCCAATGCCTTACGTCGTCCCAAATCCTCCCACACAAGGCTCTATTGTCAAATGACTCACAGCCTTCCTGCTCTCATCACCTCCCCACAGTCGTTTCCCTAATGCGAACCTTTATTTCTCCCAATAATCAAACTCTCTTTTCATTCCCGTGCATCCACTTGGGCTTGTCATCACCCGGGGCCTCGGCAGGGATACCCCTTATCCCCTTTTGTTTTTGAAGCTCTCCGCAGCAGGTTGACATAAGAGCTTAAGTTTCCTGCCCACTAACTCAACCCTGCTGGCTCACATTGTCTTTGTCACTGGGGATTAGGCCTCGGAGCAATGATCAAACCGAAAACTGAGCTAAGCAAACGGGATCCCTTTGCCAGGCCTGCGAGTGTGCCGTGTCAGGAGGGTACAGCGCAGCGGCGAAGCATTTGACTGCAGATCAAGAGGTCCCCGGTTCAAATCTAAGTGCCCCCTCGGTTTAAAGGAGGAGAGTGATGACATGCTGTATTGGCTAAATGGTGTTCCGGCTTAGGTTTCTCACGTAATGGGCTCGCATGTGACTCAAAGGAGCACTGTGGCGGTTATTTTTCCTGGAAATTAGAATCATTATTGTCCTCATTCAGACTGAAGGCCTTAGTTTCAAGGTCTGCTGCTGAAATGTGCAGAATCATGTGACAGTGCTGTTCTGTCATTTTTAGCTTTCCATTTTATTATATTGTAAAGATGCAGGCAAACCTTTCTATAAATCATTCATCTTCTCTTTTACGTTCAATTAAAATGTGTACACTGAACACGTTAAAGCAAAATTGAGGAGTGGTATTTCATTTCATTTAGTGTGACTTCACTTCAGTGTTGAACAATCCTGTTTACTTTGGTTGTTCCTTCCTGGTTGACTCATTATACGGTTCAGTGTTTGAACCTGTACTTCCTGGGTCGAATTGCTTAATTGTTCAAATCCAAAAGTGTCCTCCACTTTTATATGGTAAATGGTGACATTTATATAGCTCTTTTCTACCTGCTTTAGGCACTCAAATCGCTTTACATCAAGGAACTTAGCCATTCACACTCCCATTCATACAACAGTGTACACTGGTGGTTAACCACGTTGTTGGGTGAAAGTTGGGTTTATTTTTATGGCACTCCAGACCAATCCTCACTAGCCCAGGTCCTAGTATTTTACAGCAACCCTGTGACCAATTTAACCGATGCAGGATATGTCTACTATAAGTTAGCAACTAAACCGTAGCACAAAGTAACTCCAATACATCATTATCCGTTGCAAAACTTTTTTTTTTTTATTTATCTTGCCAATGTAATTAATCACATTCAAGATGTGCTGTGGAGAAGTTTGATTGTGTTCTTAACTAAGAATACCGACTGTCGTGATTTGTTGATGACATATTGAGATTACAATAACACCCGCTAACACTCAGTACATACTCGTACACGTCGCCAGCTGACTCCCAAATCCTGTTACATTATTACAGCAAGTGGAAGTGTCACTGTGGAAAACTAAGTAAGAAAGCCCGCTGGACATACCTGCTGTGTAATTCTGAGCATGGCGGGGAAGCTTAGCGCACATTTTTGAAGTTTGAAATTTGAAAACCTCTTCCTCGAGGCACTGTGCTGCTCTCGCTGCACTCTATCAGGAGTTCTTCTGCTAGAATTCACCAGCTCCGCGCATGTTCGCTTGCTGTCTACACCTTGATGTGGTGTGAAGTCAAAAGTTTCAAAGCACCCCTTCAACTCCCATTTACAGCTGAGGAAAGTTTCTGCAAAGTTTGCCCTGAAATAACTTTCTCCTTATGCGGGGTTATGTAAGCCCAGTGCAGTAGTCATAGTAACAGTACTTAGTGCTTATGCATCTAATTGGTGGATTATGAATCACTGTGAGAATCTTAATCCTGTTGGATTAACCTCATAAGGGTTCATATGAGACTAAAATAAATTGCCTTTGTTGCCTTTGAAGTGTGACTATTACTACTACAGTTGCCGATGCCAATATACTGAATACTCCTGCTATAACTACTACCTACTCTTTCCTCCCTTTCTGCTGTTATTGGCCCCATCTTTAACGTCTTCAGTTTTTCTTAAAGCCACATTTCAGGTTGTATGTACCTTGGTAAAACTGGAAAAGTAAAGAAACATGCTACAGTAGTTAGACGTCAACACTGCTGTTTTTAAAGTGGTTTAGCAAAATAAAACATTTAGGAGGAGGACTTTATTTTTTGCTATGTTCCATCATGCTTGACTTACTCTTAAATCAATTAGTGTAGTTAATTAAGGCAATGAATTCATTAATAATCATGAGTAATTCATCATAGTTTTGATGAATTCTTTGCGCAGAAGATGCAAACGGGGGATAAGCATAAACCTTGGGATAAACTTACCAGCATCATGAGTTCATTGTGAACGTGCCCCTTAAACTAAAGCGTTGCAGCTTTTATAACCTACAGTAAAAGATTAACCTATGTTTTAAGAGAGCAATTACAAATGGAAGAGAGCTAAAATTCCTAAAACTCAACTCTGTTCCAGCCATTCCTTGAAGTTTATGTATTTATGTATGTATTTAATTTATGCTGTCTTATATACCAAGGCTAAGATGCTGATTGGGCAAAGTAACTGAATACGTTACAAAATGCATTTTAAGACTTATTCACCCCAACACTGTCTTTTACTCATAGCCATTAATGAGTTCCTTGCTCATTTTTACTTTCTTACAATTCTAGAGTTTTGTATCATGAAAACTAAGAAACTCATTTTAATTCCTGATGAATTCATGCATGAAGTCATGATGAACAAATACATTCATCATGAACAATGCATTAGTCCATGTGCCCTTATCATAATGCGTTACCGTAATAAGTAATGAAAAGAATGCTTAGTTTTGTTGTGTTTATTGGTTGAAATGTGGCTTTAAATCACACTGGTCGCTCCCTCCAAACCTTCCAGACCAGTGGCTTCAATGTCTCTTCCAAACTAGCACATGCGTATGCCTTTCATATTTTGGTTTTGGTTTGGCTCTCTGAACTGCAAGTGTAAAGTGAACACACAACAGTCGTGCATGTTTTTCGGACTGAGGCTTTTCGAGCGCTGGCCCTATCGCTGGTCCGGCAGCTCCACGCTCAAAGGCCCACACCAAATAAATCATCAAAAGAAGCAAAGAAACATTGAAACATTGGCGTGTGATGGAAGTCTGCCGTCATCGCGCTCTCTGTGTTCAGATGTTTGTTTATTTGTCGGGGAAAAAAGAGGAAAGTTGCGGCTGAAGTGTTGCTGATATGGATTTCTGCAACGTGCTGTCTGGAAATAGCTACGATAAAGTCAATATTGCTGGCAAAAATGCATAGAAAGTATAACGCAAAGTGCAGTGAGTGTGGCAATCAAATCAGCTCCAAATTACACCAGTTTGAGAAGTGGGAACTTTTAGTAGAGGCCAATCTGTGGATATTCTTATTTGAGTTTGTATGCACTTTTTATGGAGGTTCAGGGATAGTTTAGTTCAGTGAAACGTCAATAGACTAATTCATTTTCAATTATGAAATCATTTATTAAAGACACCACACTACAATAGTTAGTAGTAATATGAATCTCACAATTTCAAGCACGACAAGTTTAAAGAACTAAACACCAAACCAACTGTCTGAATGGGTGTGTAATAGTATTATCTGCATGTTCCAGTTCATATTTTGACATTTTAGTGCAAACCTGCTCAAAAGTGTCCTTTTATGCCTAAAACCGAGTGGCTAACGCCCTCTAGAGGTTGAACTCGTAATGTGTAGCTATTCCATTTGAATTTTGCGGTTAGCTGATAAAGTGGAAGTTGTGCTGTAGGTAGAAGTTTACGTCATCAGCTCTGCCACGCCTCATCATCCTCTCTAACGCTGTGGTATCACTGTGGCTCCTCCCCCGTAGCCAGTTGGAGTTGGACATGCCTCTTTCACGGCAGATTTCAAATTTTTGGTGTGGGTGGAGTAAGGCTCTGAGATGCCCGTTTAGTCCCTCTTTAACAATTATTTAAGTGCTTAAACACAGCCTCCTTCACAGACCTCTGCTTTTATGATACATATAATGAAGGACCAAACCAATTTGATTCCACTTCTAGGAAAGATAAAATGCTTTTAATTTTTAATGTGTATAATGGGGGAAAACTGTCTAATCAAAGTTTGGGGCGGTTAGAGCAGTCCTACACAGATCTCAGGACCGTGGTTTGAATCTGGGCCTGTGTGCACTGTTGTTGTGAACTTGGACAAGACAATGTAGCGGTCAGAAATATCAATCAATCAAACAATCTTTTCATCTTTGTATAGCCCAATAGCACAAAAAGAGTCGCCTCAGAGGACGGAGCAGACATCAGAACAGTAAAACAAGGAGCACATGTAATGTCCAAACAGATGTAATGTCTAAATAAACAAGCCTAGAGTATCCCCCATTCTTAGACCCTCCTCATCGGCATGGAAAAACTCACAATACCCAGTGGTAAAAACAGAGAAACCTTGAGGAGATGAGGAGAGATCCACTCTCATGGACAAACAGTAGTCGATATAGTCCCAAGGCCGACTAGAGTCCCTTGCTAACATCCAGCCGGAGCTGCAGTTCTTGTTGTCCAGTCCAGTTATCACTATTGACTTGTCAATACCGTTGGCGCAGATTGGCAACCTTGCTTCAGTCTACCCCAGGGCAGCTGCAGCTATGTACACTAGCTCACCATGTTTATGAATGATGAATGACTAGATTGTAGCACTTTGAGAAGCCAGTCAAGCTTGTTAAATACAATAAAACAATGTCAATCTTTATTATCATTAAGTCTAAACGTGTACCTACACACCTTCAATTTAGAGCATTTATTTTTGCAGTTAATCCATGTCTAACATTTTTCCATGCTATTTCAAAAAATTCACACCATTTGATCTAACCCAGACGACAAGTTAACAAGTGTTTGCCAAAAATCCAGCCGGGCAGGTACGGCTTAGCGCTTCGGTCCACCACCCCGTAACCCCTTCCTCCCTTTGGACCCGGGGCCATAGCCGTGCTGTTTTAATCAGGAGCGACTTTGGCCACACATTTGTGACTGACTGAGATTTATAGCCCCGTTAGGTTTGGGTCTGTTTCTCCAGTCTGGGCCGTATAATGGAGAGACAGTGTAATGGTGTTTACATTGAAGGTGCTGCCGTGGACCGGTGTCTGGACTACGCTCTGTTTGCTTTGCTGATTAGCAGGAGCCCACTGGTGTGAATGAACAGGACTTTTGTCTAAGCTGAGACCCAAGTTTAGAATTCCCTTAAATGGACTGTGGGAGTTTTAAAATGTACAGCTGCCTTTGATTTATAGTTTTCTCAGTCACTTCTTGAAAAAAACACATTCGAAATGAATCAGATATTTAGCCGAGAATTCAGCAGCTCTATTGTGCTTCTGGAATTGTACCATTTTACGACAAATTTACTGTAAGATCAGTTACGATGATTGGCAGGGGAGAAAGGCAGTCCCACCAAACACATAGAATAATTATGAATGAAACAAAAGCTGCAAACAATGAATATCTAGATTAGTTTAAATTACTCAAATTCAGTTTGTTAATCTAAATTTGAGGTGTTTTGAATATTTGAGATTTAGTCGCTCATTTGACGTAGGTTATTTCACTTGTTCTGCTTCATTCACACTGTTTTGAGTAATTATGCTCATTTTGATATCTTATTTTCTTACTTCTTAAGTGCACCAATCTGTATCTCCTATATTGTTGTGTCAAAGATGCAACACAAAACTGCCCAAAAGCCCATACACGATCACCTTCACACGCATTTCTGAGTGTGTTCTTCATGCCAACATCGATTTGTTAGTATGCTGTTAGCTGAAGACAATAACCTTCACTAATTTGACTGGCAAAGACAAGATGATGGAATCTTAAAACTAAACAGATATCGCTATTAGATCTTAACATTTGATGAAAAAGTAATTGATCCCATCTCATGTTGATTGGAAAGGTCCATTGGCTGTCATTGGCATTAAACTAAGGAAATATGACAACGAAATCCATTACTATACATATATGTGGCCTTATTGATTCATAAAGCCATGGAAAGACACACTTCCATTCACACAGCAGCGGTCTCTGAGGTGATGCCTGACCCAGATGAGTCAGCTTTGATTTGGGAAGCTTTCTGCTCCCCTTTCTCTTCTCCCCCACTGTCAGAGGGGCATGGACCTGCAGACCGGAGCTGCTGCAGATTCAAGACCGCACAAATACAACCACAGAATGTTTAGACACAGAATCATACCTGGCAAAGTATTTTTTCTTCATTCCTGTAGATTTGAGCGACAATGTTTAATTTGGTCGAAACAGCTGGTGCGCACCAATCTGTATTGCCTTGATTTGGTTGCTTTCTCCATTTTTAAAGCCCAAAAACCATTGCTGAGTCCATACAGAGCCATTTTTCACTTAAATTCAAGCCTCACTACATTTTCACTTGAACTGCATTTATGAGTGCCATCAAAATGTTACATACGTGTTGGTTGAACATGGAAGCTTGTGCCTTGTTCCCCTGCTACCAACAGAGGGCACTTCAAGCAAAATACGAGATTCCTAAAAGTATTTTACTAATTTCCATATAACCACATTTCATTCATGTGGGACTTAAAATCAGAGTTATAAACATTCTATTTGGTGCCTCAGCATTGATATTCTATCTTTTATTATTCAAAATCATGTCTCTGTAAGAATAAGATAATAACCTTAAAATACAGGACCCAGGGCTGTTGAAGAGTTTTCCTAGAGCTCCCCCAACAGGCAGCAGTGGGAATAATAGTAAAAGGTAACTTTTGGTTTCGCTTTACAGCGATGTGATAAACTTTGAGCAGAGCGGCTCAGAACTGATCCAATATTGGATTGTGAACTTTAAAAATGTGGAGGGTAGTTTTGTGTTTTAACAATGTAATCCAGAAAGTACAAACAAACAAACTGTTTGTTTGTTTACTTGGTTGGGACACAACATGCACATGAGAATCTATGTAAACACACCACTCCGGATTGTAGCCTTGGGCTAATTGCCATCTGTTGTCCCACATTTTGCACTCATAAACTCACTCTCATTCATCATATTGTACATGTTTTTAGTGGTAGGGGAAACCGGAGCACCCGGAGAAAACCTACGCAGACATGGGGAGAACATGCAAACTCCACACAGAAAGGCCCCGCCCGGTCCGGGATTTGAACCCGGGACCTTCTAGCTGTGAAGCACAAATACTAAGGGCTGTGCTACTGTGCTGTGACTGAAAGGATAGAAGAAGAAACAGTTAAACAGAATTACCCAAGGATGAGGGAACAACATTATAACATAGTTTAAAGTTAAAAAATGATAAGATGATTTAGCATTTCATTTAGATTATAAAATGAAAAGAATTATTCCTGATGTGCCCCAAAGCAAGTTTTTAAGTATCAAGTTTGCATATGTTCGCTTAAAGTGAGGAAACCATCATGTTACAATCGCATAACCGCTTTCCAGTAAGACAACTGTTCAAAGACAATTGGACCTACATCTGTGGTCCTGTCTGTGCTGTGCTCCGGCCCGCAGATGTATACTGTCAGTGTGAGCCCAGTGCAGATGCGGAGGCCGGGGCACTGGAGTGTAATATCTCAGAGGACCAGTGGAAGCCTGACATCCTCCTCCTGACTGCTCGATTGTCTCGCTGTCAGGACAAACACGTCCAGGTCTGTTTCTCTGTGTCTTGTTAAGAAAAGGCAAACTGTAAAGTTGACTCAAAGCTGACGGAGAACACCGCGCTGCGTCTGGTTTCTTTCTTGGTCTGCAAGGACTGAAATAATACAAGTGGAAATATCAATGTTTGAGGGCCAGTGTCTGTTTAGTCGTAATAGTAAGTCATATTTTTGCTGACGACAATTAGGCTAAAACTAAGTTAAAAGTAGTTCATGTCGCTTTATCTCCAGATATTTTTGTCAACTATAAAGAAGACGAAATAAAAATGAAAAGAAGGGGCTAAAAATATATATATTTTTAATTCCAATGTCACAGTTTTAATGAGCCTCATATCATTAAAGCTCCATGAAGCAGAGAATATTATTGGATATAATTGTATGAAGTAAATATGAATGTACAGTTGACTATTTTAGATTTACTCAACTAAATTTACATGAAATTTAAAATCCAGACTGAAACTGAAAATTGAAATCAGACTGATTGCCATTGTCCATGAAAGGATTCACAGCTAGGAATCCTTTCATGAAACATGAAACATAAACGTAATCATGATAAAAAAAACAAACTATAAAAAAATATAAACTATAAGAGCATGAATAAAAATAAAATAACAAATAAGATAAAAAATATATATATAATAAAATAGAAAAATTAACACAAGACAGCCGCGTGAAGAACACTAAAGGCTCATTTGCTCTGTTCAAAGTGCCAACAGATACACATGGAGCTTTCTGTCTGTTTCCTGCTCTTTTTAAACAAAGCCTGTGGAAGCCACAGTAACGCAGCAGTACATGAGCTAACCACTGGGGACACTACTGCACACAGCTCAACAAGAGACGCAACTACACTTTTAAGAAGTGATTTTAACAATTTACAAACAAACATCACATCTTTATCTCATTTTCTTGAATATTCTTCAGTGACGGTAGTATAGAAAACATTGTCTGTTATTGTTTTGGTCTTGTCCTGTTTTTTTTTTATTTCTGACGCACTCACATCGCCCTCTGCTGTTAGGTTTCGATATCACATGCTACATAACATGCGCATGGAAGTATGAACTCGAGTGACGGTAACTACGCTTGTAACGCACAGATCTGTTTACGTAAGGAATGGGAGCGTATATGAGCCTTAAAGCATTGGTTCTCAAGTACCCAAATACGAATTAAATGTTTTATATAAGTGCTATTGAAAAATACTGTATTTTAAACAACATTTTGTTGAATAAGCTCAAATCATAATAAAAATGACAAAAGCTGCCCACTAACAAAATGGTTCCGTGACTACGATATCATAAATGATTATATACTTATATTTTCCCTCACTCACACACATCTCACTGTCAGTCCAGCCCCCTATGCCACTAAACCAATAACCAGTCATATCCTATTTATTTTCATACATTACTTTCCTATCCATCCATGTGATAGCATCTGCAGCAGACGGCTTAGCGCTCTGTGTTTATTCAAATCTTTCCTTATGTCACATTCGGAGATTAGTCTGATAAACACTGAGCAGACATCTTTACATCGGAGACTTGTTCATATTTCATCTTCTCGTCTCTAGAACTCTCCCCCGAAAACTTTTGAACCAGCATGGATATTAAATTCTCTCCCTTTGCCACTCTGTTTGGATACCAGGGCTGTATGAAGTCAGGAATTAGAGAGAGAAATAGAGAGAGAGAATCAGATGATTGAAACATGGGTGAGTCCAGAGTAAGGAAGAGAGAGGGAGAGAGAGAGAGCTAGAAGAACGAAAGGAAGGGGGTTAATAGAGAGGGGGGGGCAAGGGGAGAGAATTGAGACTGCGAGAAAGAGAGACACTCAGAAAAGAGACTAATGGAAGAGAGAGAGTATGAAAGAGATAGTGAGAAGGAGTCAGGAGAGAGAGACAGAGAGAGAGTCAGGTCAGGAGAGACAGAGAGAAAGAATTGGAAGAAAAAGAAAGGGAAAGAGATCCAGTAGAAGACAAACGTAGAGAGAAAAGATACACATGAAAGAGCAGGGGAGAGATAGAGCGAGGGGGGAGAGAGAGAAATAGTCCGGAGGAAGGAAAAGGAAAGTAGAGGGACAGAGAGGGAGAGAGAGATGGAAGAGAAGATGAGAGTAAGTCAAGAGAGGGAGAGAAAGAGAGAATCAGACGATGGAGGGATAAGACACCAAGTGAAGGTATGTTCAGATGGAGGATACAAGTCTCTGGAGAGGGAGAGAAAGAAAAAAAAACTTGAGAAAAAAAGAGAAAGACAAGAAGATGGGGTAAAAGAAAGTTGGGACAAGGAGAGAAAGAGAACAGAGAGAAAGGGGGGAGCGAGAGAGAAATAGACAAAGTAGAGTCAAAGTAGAGAAGTCATGGCAGAGAGATAGAGAGACAGACATAATTTATTCAAAGTGTGAATGGCCCGGGCTGAGAGTATTCAAAGTGAAAGAGGAGAGAATATAAAATGGCTTTTAGACATTTGGTGAAGCCCTGCATTTATATTTAAATCAGTGGAGATGTGAAAGACTTGCAGAAGTGCGTCAGGGCTCAGAGGCCTCAAGAGAAATGGTCCCACTAGAACTCCCTACTCCGCCTGGTCACAGTGGCTTTATGCACATTTGGATAAGAATGCTAAGCCAAATATGACTTCCCACGGTAGAATACAGCATTATCATAACAAAAATGGTCCTTGGTGCTGTATGCTATGGCCGTCCGGCAGCGTGTGTCCTTTCCACAACCTTCTCAATGCGCCCAGGCTTCAGCCGCATTAGCCTTAAGTTGGCAGCGTGTCAGAAAGAAAGGGTCACCGCTGTCCCCCATCTTTTACATGAAGCCATTTCCCTGATTGGAGTGGAGAATGGGCTCCAAAGTCTACTTTATGGAAGGTTTATAGTGGGAAAAGTGGCATTTTGTTGGTGTTGAACTTTCTGTTTTAGGGTCATTTGTGTTCCTGTGCAAAATCAAAACATTTTTGCTTAAGCCTAGGTCACAACCGGACATACAACTTTTTGGCTGTGCAATATTTGCCGTGTCCCAAATCGCTGCAGTTTTTTTTTTGTGGATAATGTAGTTGTGGCGTACGATCACCACGCACCCTACGTATACCCAACGGCTTGGGAAGTGCCACTACTGTCATCTTCTGGCGTAAAGTGGTATAGACCAGAGCAACGAAAAAGTTAACGCCCCCCTTTCGGTGACACCAGAGGCTCCGTCCATTGAGATTAATGTGGAAACATCGACTGAGATCTTCACGTTTACGTCTGAAAAGTAACAATTTATGCATTTTGTTTATTTGTCTGATACAAGAGGTAAACAAATCATTTTTTTGCTGTAGAAGATTCACAGAGCGGACAGTTGATGTTTTAAAGTAGGCTAAAGTTAGCAGGAAGTTAGCATGTTCGGACTTCAATATGAAGTGTTTAGCCGTTCATAGGTCAAAAACAAAGCAATGTTGAGACATAAGAAGCTGCAAAATTACTCAAAGTTATATGGGCATTTGAATTTGATCCTATTTGATAAAATTAAGCCACAATGAACGGCTAAACACTTTATACTGAAGTCCGAACATGCTAACTTCCTGCTAACTTTAGCCCACTTTAAAACATCAACTGTTCGCTTTGTGAATCTTCTACAGCAAATAAAATCTCTTGATTTGTTTACCTCTTATATATATCACACAAATAAACAAAATGCATGAATTGTTACTTTTCAGACGTAAACGTGAAGATCTCAGTCGATGTTTCCCCATTAATCTCAATGGACGGAGCCTCTGGTGTCACCGAAAAGGGGGCGTTAACCTTTTCGTTGCTCTGGTCTATAGCACCAGAAACTAAACAGTACAGGTAAATGTGTAACTGTAATAACTTAATTTTATTGTTTTCATAGTTTTGCTGTGGCACTCCCTCACATTTACCTGTGCGCTTTAGTTTCTGGTGCTATACAGATTTACACCAGAAGATGACAGTAGTGGCACATGAGTTAGAGACTCACTTCCCAAGCCTAAAAAATAAATAAAATTAATTCCTAAGCCTCGCAGAAGCCCAGTTCAAATGGCACCTCTGAAGCTTTATATATCAGAGTTTCCGTGTGATTGATGCACTCTCGCTCTACGGGCAACTCACGACAGACCGGTGTGGAGGACGTACGACATTTCTGAACCATGATCTGACTACGTTGTCCACACATACGGAGCCCGAAAGTGCGGCATATGAAAAAATTTCATACAAAACCTACAAAAAGACACACGTTGCCCTACAGACGACGCACAGTGATGTAAGTTTGTCTTGCAACCTGAAAAAACTGTAAGTGCCCGTAGAGTTTGTTTGACATGACAAAGAACTTCTGCAGCTGGTCTGTGGCCAGTCTACGACTTGTAACTCAGCAGGTCACACATGCGCTCTCCGTGCGTAGAGCGGCCATGGTGGTTGTGACCTAGGCTGTTATACAGTATGTCTCAGTAGCCCAGCATATTTAGTTTGTCTCTCTTCCAGTCCACATTACGATATTCTTTACGTCACACTGAGGGATTCATGAAGTTTCTACAAGCATTGCTGGTATGATTAGTAACGTTTAATTGTAAAATTGTTTTCCTTGTTAGCTATAGCATGTTGTTTCCCAAAGTTGCACTTGACACAACCAGATACCGATACTCTGCTGATGGCATTCTTCTCGCAAACTAGCTTTCTAGATGAAAATAGCAAACCTAGCCAGTGCATCTCCTCAAACAAAGGCATGTGAGTGAAAAATTCCGTAGTTCAGTGATTTTCTAGGTGAGCTCAACCATTGAGAGTCTGTGATGCTATCTGTTTTTGTGCTGACTAGCTGAATGTACGCCGTGCCAAAACCTAAGACCTACAGGCTAAACCCATCATGCAGCACATTGAACCAATTGCAACCATCATAAATTAGCATAAAACATTGGGATTTAAATCGTAGAATTACAGTATGCCTGATGCACATTTTTGCTTGGTTATCGTTCACAAAGTCCATTGAAATTACTATGGTCAAACTATATTTGTGGTCACACTATGTTTCAATAAACTAGCGTCTCCGCTCATCCTACCCGTCACCTCCTGGTAAACCTTAATAGCACTCAGCATTTACACCATTTTAAAATCTAATAGTCCGTGTAATGACTTTAATATTGACTTTGTGCCTGGTATATGCTTTCGTCCTCAGTGATTCATACCAGCCAATATCTGCCCCGTCTAAACAAGCCCAAAGACAAACATAGGACAGACCAATACGAGGTAATAGCCACTCGGGGTGTGACCTTTCCTTGTGCTGAACGCTGCACTGTGTACATAAAGTAACCCCACTACCCATAATCCTTCACTACAGGGGCTGGATTACGGCCTGTGATTATTAGCACATTCTCATCCGTGGCTCTAGATCAGTGGACCCACCGCCACGAATAGAAGCTTCAAAAATAGAATGAATAAGCGATTGACGTTTTACACTATGTCAACTCGGCTTTACTCGGCTCGCGTCTACCTGGTGAGAACAATGAAACGTGTATAGCACATATGTGCGTTTAAATATTTTTGACCGGTAACTCCTTATATTTTCTACCGCATTGTTTCATGTCGTCATTGACTTAGCCCTCTTGAATTACTTTATAATAATAATAATTACTTTCCCTAAGAAATGTATTATTCTACTGTGTTTTGTCTTGTTGATGATTTTGAACTGGCCTACAGAGCCGTCTGTGGGAATGACAACAATTTTTTTTCAGTGGCGCTGTGATGAACACACTTTGAGCGGCAAACTGCTCAGAACATTTACGGTGATGTATTTTAGGCTTTCAAATATGGAAGACAGTTTCGTGTTCCATCTACGATGCAATAAAACCCAGGAAATCAGATCAGAGTGTTTCAGCAGCAGAGTAGCAGTAGCAGAAACGGCCAAAGCAAACAGGATTACTTGAAAGTGTGTGAATGAAACAAAGCACGAGTCCAGGTAGGTTTTTGAAACCACGTTAGTAAAAGGTCAAACAAGTTGAGTTGTGTCTAATTTAAGGGAGTGTTTTTTTCATTATTATTTGCTCAATGCTGAAATTGCCTTTTAACATTTATTGACATTTTTTGGAAGACACCAACTGGACTACAACATTTTCGTTGTACTTGTTGCAATGACAATAAAGATTATTCATTCATTCATTCATATTTATTTGCGGTGTCAAACATACAGCCTGATGATTTCATCGAGGCCGGGACTTGTAGAGCACAAATTTCTTTGGACGTAAAAAAAATGCCCATCTCTAGCCCATTCAGAATCAGAATCATACTTTGTTGTCATTGTGTATTGCTACACAACAAAATCTGTCTGAGGCACGAGGTTGATGCATTGATAAAAACACAGAAAGACAGTACAATACACATAAAAATACTAAAACATTTAAATTAAAAATAGCCATGCTAATTCTGTTAGATCGTATTTCGATTTAACTTAGAGATAGCTGTGGGGGAAAAAACTATCCCTGAGTCTGGTGGTGTGAGACTTTGCTGCCCGGTATCTTGGATTAGGTGGTTGATGGAAGGGGTCCTTGACAATGTCTTGAGCTCTGCTGAGGTAGCGTGATGAAGCCAGTTCTTCCAATGAGGGCAGTGGGATTCAATAACTCGCTGCACAGCCTTTTTATCTGCAGTGGTGAAAACACCAGCAGCTTCTGGTCCAAGTTGTTTCTCCAGAACACTCTGAGAAAGTACAGCCTCTGTTGCGCTCTGCTGACAGTTTCAGTGGTGTTTAAAGGTCTTCACCTGTTCTACGCAGATGCCATTCATACAAAGAGGGGCCAGATCTGTCTCTCTCTTCCTCCTGAAGACCACAATGACCTCCTTTGTCTGACAATAATGTGGCCCGTGACCACCCTGACAGCTGAATTTCGACCCATGACCCAAAATGAGTTTGACACCTCTGATTTATAGGTTTCTTCAAAACAAAATGTCTTCTATGTAGTAAGAGCCAATGCAATAGCTTTCGTGTTTCCTAAGCTAAATAATAACTTTTCTTCCTTGATTTCCCTAGTAAATGTCCACACCATTACCATTTTGGGATTGTGGCTGTCCTTCTGAGAACCACTATCTAAGCTCAGCTCAGATCAATGGGCAGCTCGGTCTAAAGTGGCTGCGGCTAGTTTATTAAACACGGGACCAAACAGACCCTATGCACCCCCCTTAGCTCATAATCCCATCTCAAATTAAGCACGAGAAGATTGCTAAGGGAGGGGGGGGCGGGCTGACTATTATGACCTTCCAAACACTGCCTCACAACAGCTATTTATTACACGCTAATCTACGCGGAGTTCGACCCAACAGGATAAGCATTTGATTATAACGGGCAGCGCTAAATGGTAATGCGCGATGATATTAGCTTAGGTTTAGAGGCCATAAAACAGCTGGGCAATATGGAGCTGATGTGTAAGCAAACACGGAGGGCGCAAAGGGTCGGAGCGGTGCTTAAGTTCACACAGATCCTTCATATGGGACGGGCTCACACTGGACTAAAGCTCGGGGGATTGGCTGTGGAGAGAGAAAATTGCGATCAGCAGAATTCTTCAAAACTTAATTATGATAGCCAAAATGCTGGCAGTTAAATTTTTAGAAATGTATTTTGTCCCAGACATGCATATTAGTCCATAGATTGGCGGGGGAAATTAAATCAGTAATTGCTTTAGCCTGGTCAATTTTAAATACATTACATGGTAATAATTTGTCAATTTAGTTCAACCTTAAGACTTTGTCACTTTATTACAAGTATGGTACAAAATTTTAATGTAATTTTGTAATTAAGTTGACTCATGTGGCTTAAAAGTTCCTCAGAATTGGTATTTTACATGTTATTGTCTGAAATAATGGAAAGGACCCTGTGTTGTGTGTGTCCTGATGTTTGGTTTTAGGGCCCTCTGAAGGTAGTAGTGGGAATTATTTGCCGTAAACAGAAAATTATTTTTTAGCTAATGGGATTCTTACAAAACGAACAAAGAAAAACAAATGAAATTTGTGTGAAGCCATTTATTGTCAAAGAACTGAGTTTACTCTTTAGAAATCATTATGAAACTACCCAAATGTCCCTGATTGGAAATTGCTCAGGAGCAAAGCTGAAATACAGGACTCTCCGGCAAAATAAAAATAAAAAAGCAGAATATGTAAACCTTTGATCAGAGACATTTTTGCTAGATAAACAAACAGGTTTTTTTTTGGACAATAAATGGATTCACACAACCACTAACCATGAGTGAAATGAAGGTTTTTGTATTACCATTTATATTCTCTGAAATGCATAAGTTTACATCCCCTGACAGTCTGCTGGGGATGTAAACTTATGGCCCCAACTGTACGTCTCCTTTAAGAAGCAGAGATGCAGTAGCTCTCCCTTAGACATTTACAGCTCCAGAAGCATGGTAATAACAAAACATTTGAACTTCCATTTGCTGCCGTTTATAGACACCTTCTGTTTTGGCGAAGAAAAAAAAAAGATCTGTATTCACATTCAAACCTCTGAAGATATGTCCCACAGACTTATAATAGAACACACTGACAAACCCTAAACAGCCTTTATTGATCAGGCCAGCATTATTAGACGCTTTTCATACTGAACTCTCTAATTGAAGGGTTTTGGTGTGTGAATTATTTCATGGTTGGGCCTTGTACAGACTGCTGGAGAAAGCCAGTCTCGTCACAAGAGAGCAAACTGCATTAAATACTTGGATTAAATATAGAAGAAGCACATCTGTCAGTCCTTACTTTCTTTACCAGATTCCAGAATGCTGCTAAGTCATTTACTGTCAAAATGTATGCAGCTAAAGTAGACTAAAAGACACTATCCACCAGGCCTGCTTGGTTTATCACAATGAAATGTAATTTTATTGTACATTATGGCAAAGAGGGCTTGTAAATTGAGTTTGGACAACATTGTCCAAACTCATGGTGGATTTCTTTAGTCATATGCTTTGACAAATAGGAATTTGAGCAGTACCAATATCTTGAGTAGGGTTGGGTACCGTTAAACGATACCAGTACGGTATCGAAAAAATAATGAAGGTACTACCGGTATCGAAAAATAAATTGTTACCGAAAACAGGTACCGAAAAAATATTTATCGTTAGAAAGCAAATGTCTCTTCAGGGTGGGTCTGAGACTGCAGTAAAGAAAGGGCTCAGGTGTTTCAGCTCAAATAAATGATAAAAACACTAAAAGGATCAGTATTTTATAGAATAAATG
>OMNZ01104729.1:23991-45585 GCA_900303255.1 Lesueurigobius sanzi | reverse complement strand
TCTCTCTCTCTCTCTTCTTTTTCTCTCTCTCCCCCCCCTCTCTCTCTTTTTTTCCTCTCTCTCTCCTCCCTCTCTCTCTCTCGCTCTCTCCCCCCCCTCTCTCTGTCTCTCCTCTCTCTCTCTCTCTCTCTCTCTCTCTCTCTCTCTCTCTCTCTCTCTCCTCCCTCCTTCTCCCCTCTTCCCCTCTTCCTCTACTCCTCTCCCTCTCTCCCCCTCCCTCTCTCTCTCTCCTCTCTCTCCCTCCCTCCCCTCTACTCCGCTCCCTCTCTCCCCCTCCCTCTCTCCTCTCTCTCCCTCCCTCCCCTCTACTCCTCTCCCTCTCTCCCCCTCCCTCTCTCCCTCTTCACCTGCAGTCCTTACATCCCCCCCTCTCTCTACAGCAGGGGCCTGCGGTGAGTTCAGGGACCCTCTGCTCATCTCTCTCTCTCTCTCTATCTCTCTCTCTCCTCTCCCTCCCTCTCTCTCCTCTCCCCCCCCCTCTCTCTCTCCCCCCCCCCCCCCCCTCCCTCCTCCCCCCTCCTCCCCGCCCCCCCCCCCCTCCCCCCCCCTCCCCCCCCCCCTCTCTCTCCCCCCCCCCTCCCTCCCCCTCTCCCCTCTCCCCCTCCCTCTCTCTCCCCCTCCCTCTCCCTCTCTCTCTCTCCTTCCTCTCTCTCCCTGTATCTCTTCTTTGTCCTTCTCCTTCCTCTCTCTTTCTTTTTCTCTCTCTCCTTCCTCTCTTTCTTTTTCTCTATCCTTCCTCTCCCTCTCTCCTTCCCCTCTCACTGTCTCTCCTCTCTCTCTCTCTCTCTCTCTCTCTCTCCTTCCTCTCTCCATCTCTGTATTCCTTTGGTATTTGAAAAGTAACTTTATTTGACATACCCTTAAATGAGTATTTGTACCTGAATACAGTTACTCAAAATGTATATAGTCACTCCCCAACACTGATCAATATGAACATTTTAGACATTTTAAAAGCCTTCCAGAGTATTTGTAAACCAAATTCGGAAAAAACAACCACGGGCTTAAGAGGTTAACCCTGGCTTTGGTAGAAAGTGTCAACATGCTCCGTGTATTACATGCATTTTACATAACCCCTGACATTTCCACTTTTACAACCTCCACCACCCCGATATGCAGCTTCTCATTGCGTCGCGTATATTTATGTGCCTTCTATCGTGCCAAATATTTGAGCAGATGGTTCGACAAATAAACGGGGCTTTCGAAGGCATTACGCTTTTGTGCAACTCTTCCCTAATTAATATTCATACAGAGTTTTAGCTGGTTAAAATCGGTGTTTGTTAGCTGCATCAAATTCATTCTGACATCTTGCTAGGGATGAGGCAGGCAAGCTGTGAGTGAAAGGATGTCAGGCTGTGGGCAGAGGGAGCAGCTGTCAGTTTGTCTCACTTGGCGATTGCGCCGATTCAAAGTACTTGGCACGTCTGTTTCACTTGGCTGCGTCGAACAAAAGATGCCGGGAAGCGAGACCATCAACAGCACTGCTCGGGCCTGCAACAATCCCCCAAAACATGTTTCTTTATGCAGGCGCATCCATCTATAAAACTAGCATGTATCGAGCGTATATTTTAGTTGTTTTCATTGTAAAAAGTAAGGTAGTAGATATTTGGTAAAGGCTGGGATTACCTGCAACACTGAGTATGCTTCTTCTGTGTGTAAATTTGCTGATCATTTTTCACAAAGGCTTATTTTTGTATCCCTAGTCGCAAATATAGTTGCGTCACTGAAATCAGGAAGCTAGCAGTCAAGGGTCAGTAGTACCACAGCAGATTGCTATCACAGATCTGTAGATCACATATGTATGACCTGCAGAGTTGGTATGTAGTACATTCGTCAACAGTATGTACTGTTAAAAATATTCAAATAATGAACTCTATTACCTCATGTAATTGTTTTACTGGTTTACCCCAGATGCTAAATATGTATTAGTGTGCATTTCAGGGCCATGCATTTCATTAGTGGTATATTGTAGGACATAGCATTAGGGTATTAGGGTGTTATGTGAAATCAACATTTTATAGCTTTTAAGAACAATGTTGTTACCTCATCCAAAAAAATACGAGTTGTGTTTCGAGCATAGAGTGTATATTATTGATGGAGATATAATTGGCTAGCTCTGGTTGAAGCCCTGCTAGCATACGATGCTGTGCCCACTGACATACATGTAAACGTTTTGGCCCCTCTTTAACTCATTATTGGAAATAGTGTTGTTAATATGGCCCTCAAGTGCTTGTCTTATCACGCACTACACCATCCTGTTCTTTGTCTTTTAATATTTTCAACATTAGAAGAGAAGAACTCGCACACACCTTAATATGGGCTTGTTTCCAAAAACAAATAAAAAGAACATGGCGGAATTGGCTTCATTCATTGGTCTATGGTTTTGAGTCACTTGTGCATGTTATATGTTATGAGTAATCTTTGAATCTTTCCCAGTGGCTAATTTTAGGACCACAGCAGCAGCTCATGAAAAGCTTTGATTAACTTGCGATCCCTGGCAAAGCTTATCCTTTTATCGCGGAGCGCAAACACATCTGACATAGCTTCACTAAAGCAGCACGGCCTTGCCCGGTCTATTTATTCTCTTTATTGACAACAACTATGCTGCAAAGGCGAGCAAGGGGGGAGGGAGGGGCTTATGGAGAGTACGCTTTGAGAATTAGGACATTTTACTACTGGATTTTTTTTGTAAGCCATTTTAGATACAGTATGTATGAAAATATCCAAGCTATGTTTGAGATCAATACCTACAGAAAAGATAATACCCCCTCGTCTGTAAGTCTAAATTAATTACACATTAAATGGATGCCTGTACCCGAATTTTGATGTAAAGTAAGTAACAGTGCAATGCATCTCGAAAAGTAGTGAACAGCGATGGTCACTCAACAAGCCTAAACTGTCCAAAACACTGCTTTAGTGGCGTGTTATGGATTATTTATGAAGAAATCCCCTTTAAATATAGCAATTGGGAAAAGTTGCTAACGTTAGCTGCTCACCTTTAGCTTGAGATTGCTAGCTTCTCTTCTTTGGAAAATCTAACAATCCAAGCCGTTTTCTTCACTAATGTAATATCCTTGAGTAAAAACTTTTCTGACGAATATAGATCCATAAATAATAAATTGTCTCTTGACTTGGGTCGGTCTTGGTCGCAGAAATCCCTTATCAGCAGGTGTAGTGCACTCATCTCGTTGACATTTCGGACACGCTGCCCCCTACTTTCTCCTCCGCAGATCACGTCACTGAGGCGCTTGGGTCACGTGACGAGCGGCCAGGAATGTGTCCGAATTGCCAACAAAATGAGTCCACTACATAGTCTACTATACAGTGCGGGACTGTATAATGAGTAGTCAGGGGTTAGGTTGGACATTTAGATCTCTATGTCTTTCTCTCTCTGTCTCACTCTCCTCATTTTGCAAACTACAGACACATTTAGAAGCAAGTATTCAGTTAAAATAAGACATTAGCATGCGTATCCAAACAATGGGAATGTGACATAAGCCCTTGGGACAAAGTTTTAGTCGTGGTGGCGGATCTCCAACCAGCAGCTCTCCATCCCAAGGAGCTCGACGAAGAGCAACACCATAGTAACTTTTGTGCGTACTTTTTATGCAGACATACATAAGCTAATGATGGAGACGACTCAAACATTTATACGGGGACAAATCTAAACCAGCACACTAAGTGGGTTTAGGGCTGTGCATGGATTTGTGAAAAACAAAGACATATTCCCATCTGCTATTATTGGCATTTTGAGTTGGAATATTGAGAAATCCATTTATCTTTCTGTTGGCATTTCTTAGAATTCATAAAGCGCTGCGCATAGTTTACATTTGGAGCTGTTGTGAGATTGCGCTGGCATTATCCAGAACTGATTTGATTTAGATCTCATTAATCTCTCCCTCTCCAACTATCAGTCCATCTTCATTTCTGCGCGCCCCCCGCCTGTTCCAACGTCGTCTCCCAAAAGCTCCGACGTCCATGCCGACCTTTCTCAATCAAGCTTCATCCCGTCCTCCTATTATCTGTCTCATCTCTGCCTGGTGAAAACCCCCGGCTTTGGCCATCATCTCCACCGAAAGTTCATCATTAGCAGCCGCTCAAGCATTAACTCCGAGCAGGGAGTGTCCGCAGAGTCCCGTCTCACTCTCCTCACCTGCCAAATGAAGTCGTGAATACAGCCGGTAACAAGACTTGACATGAAATGCTCGCTGACCACGGAAAAAATTGCGCGGCGTGCCAAGCATTGCTGCTTTGCTGGTGGCGTCACTGGGCCTATTTCTGGGGCTGGACCGGAGCCCCACGCTAGCGTACTGTGGCCTTGCTAAATAATTAAGTTGGCCTCTCTGCCAGGTTTATTATTTGAAAAATATGATATGGAAGAAAAGTAAAAGGCGGTAGAACATGCAGTGCTGCGACATGTGTTTAGGGATGAAGCGGGTTGCAAAATTGGAGCTGTGAGTTCAGTTGGAAAATACACAATGCTAGGGTTCTAAAACCTAAATATCATACAAACCTGTATTATTTTATTTTACACTTAAAGGTATATGTTGTATGTTGTATGTTGTTGATGCGATGTCAAAAGACTGGCTCTTTTTTAGATCTTTTTAAATGGTGCCAGCCAGAAAACTCTTCTTATACATCTTTGTGCCACAGCTAATGAAAAAATGCTACAACTGCCTGCCAGATGATTTTTAGGGCACAAATCTTTCACTTCTGTCGCCTTCTCTGCTGTTGCGCTGATGCTTGAGTTCGTTTTGGGTAAACTATGTCAAATTGACTGGAAAAAAAATATCTTTTCACAATTGAGATCTGGTTCATGCCGTTCAAAAGAGCCGATTCGGTCACGAACGTCACATCACTAAAGCTGGACACACACACACAGGATTTTTAGCCAGATTTTTAGTCTTAGGAGGCGTGGCTCAATAAAAACTTTCTCTGTATGTGTGTCCTCATGTCTGTCCTTATGTGTTGTCTTTGCACAGATTTTTAGTCTCAAAAGATTAAAAATCCTCCAGTGTGTGGCCACCTTAAGGCTCACTACTTACTGTATTTCCCAATGGTAATGCATATTCATAGCCTATAGAATATGTGGAAAAGAAAGCCCATTTGTGAAGCCTGGGATTCGTCTTGTTTTTCCAGACTAGTCCTGGCTTAGTCTATTTACACCGCTTTGACAAGGCTTTGACAAGGCTTTGACAAGGCTTTGACATCCATTAACCAATAGCCACTCATCGAACATGGAACTCAAAACCTCTCAATACACACAATGACAGGCATGGCTTATTATAAAAGTACATTATCCCTGTCCCTTTTCTATATTCCAAGCCTATGCTGCACATCTCACTTACTAATTTCACTTTGATATATACCCATTCTTGTTACAAATGCATGTCCCGGGTGATTTGGCATGCACACAGACTCACGGTGAACAGAACATGTGCCCAGTCCATTAGCATCAGGAGGAGAGGCAATTGACCCGTGGCTCCGGGAGTCAAGGACCGATGAGTGATACAAATCATGAATAATGTCTTTGTGGGTGACACAGCGAATTAGTTTCTGAGCTTTTGTTTCTATCGCTGCCAAAGTTTGTTCCCATTATCTTCAAGTGCTTTAATGGCACATTCTCCCAAGGGTTTATGGGAAACAGAGTGAGCAATGGCCAAGTTGATGCACTGTTACTAAGTCCTGATGTCAAGAGGATTGTGCCACTCAAGTTTCTTTTGGAGACATACAGTATGCAGTGCTGTGCCTTTTGGGAGGAGAAGGGCGAATATTACACACCGGACTCATTGGAGTTGCTGATTTTCCACTCGTCTGAGTTTTACCTGATTTTAGCTAAAGAGATTGTGCAGAATCAACTCTTGCTTTGCTTGCAGCAGAGGTGGAAAGTAACACAGTAAAAAGTACAAGTAAAAAGTACTTTTACTTTATTTTATGGTGAATACTTTTTACCTTTACTTCACTGCATTTTCGAGCCTGTATCTGTACTTTCTACTCCACTACATTTTTTGAACTGCGGTAAAAGTATTTTATTTTCACAGTGACCTTTCTATGACGAACTGGCTTAGTCCCAGTTTAGACTTGGTTTAGTGGTTTACTCGTTTAGTCCTGGATTAGACCTTGTTTAGTCCTGGTTTAGACCTTGTTTAGTCCTGATTTAGACCTTGTTTAGTCCTGATTTAGACCTTGTTTAGTCCTGATTTAGACCTGGTTCAGTCCTGGTTAAGACCTTGCTTAGTCCTGATTTAGACTTTGTTTAGTCCTAATTTAGACCTTGTTTAGTCATGATTTAGACCTTGTTTAGTCCTGATTTAGACCTTGTTTAGTCCTAATTTAGACCTTGTTTAGTCTTGATTTAGACCTGGTTTAGACCTGATTTAGACCTGGTTTTGTCCTTAGTTCTGGTTTAGACCTGGTTTAGTCTTGATTTAGACCTGATTTAGACCTGGTTTAGTCCTTAGTTCTGGTTTAGACCTGGTTTAGTCTTGATTTAGGTTTGATTCAAATTATTTTTTAAAAATCCTGCACATTAAACTCTTAAATACTTTTACTTTTCACTTATTAAGTACATTTATACCGTGGATACTTCTATATTTTTACTTAAGAAGAAATGTAATCTTAAGTAGATTATTGGTCCTGTATGAATAATATTAAGTACTTCTTCCACCTGTGGCTTGCAGGTTTGCTTTGAAGGGGAGCGAGAGTCTTAAAGAGACAAAGGTGAATGGCAATGCATTTGGGCAACTTTGATAAGACCATAATAGATTAATATAATGTTTTCTAACAAACAAAATGTCTAGAAAGTGGACAAGATGTGCTTGAAATTACAGCAAATATCCCAGAGAAGCATAATAACCCCTTTAAGACATTATCCTGTGTCCGTTGCCATAGTCGGACTGTATAATGCATTAGCCAGGTGTGAACATTCTGCCCTCGTGAGACTGAAGTTCTCTACACTTTATATTCTCACTAAATATGACCTGCTAAGTTTAGTTTTAGCCTCCTATTGTGATTCCTAAATTAAATCACCTATCTACATTTGTAGGCTGCTGTCCTTCTAATCTGGGTCATAGCATTAATTATTTTTGGACAAGATACAGGAATTAGCAGTTCAGCAGCGCACTTCTCCAGCATCTTTTTTCTTAATTTCACTCGCTTATCTTTTTATGCCACGCCATTCTTTTAGTGCATTATGCAAATCCACTTTAGCTGTGTTCTTTGTCTCTTAGGAACTTAGGAAGTAGTGTTTTTTTTTTGTTTTTTTTTTTCCTATTGCAAGCCATCTTTTTTGTGCATCTGCAGATTGGCTTTTCCTGCTGATTCATTGTTTATACCTTGGCCTTCGAGGGTTTTATCTGCTAAGAGCAAACAGTAGAAAAAGATACAGCGTGTCCTTATCTGAGAAGCAGTTATTCAGAAATGTAAAATGGGGCTGTCTTTTAATAATAGAGTGTAGGCTATCTATAGAAATAAACTCTTGTCACAGTAATAAGTGTGAACCACATATAGAGGCAATAGTGGAACACGCTGTAACCTCATTAGAGCACGCGCCGAGCTTTCCGATGCTCCACTATCCCGTCCTCCTATTTTAATTCAAAACAAATTAGAGGTGTCATATTGAGCGGTGACTTTTAGCGACGTGTGGGATCCCTGTCATATTCCCCGGTCCTGCATGGAAACACAATCGCTCTCCTCCCTCAGGCTGCCACCGCTCAGAATTTGAATTTTCTAATTGAAGAATTAATGGAGTCAGTAATCAAGCAATTAATCCGTAGTTACTGTAATAGCAGGCACATTCTTAAGAGGTTTTTTTTTTTTTTTTTTTTTGGCAGATTAGTGTGAGAAAAAACGCAAAAGTCCAAAGGAATGCTGTAGCTTTGTGCGGGTTTTTTCACAAGGGTAAAAAATGTTAGAATGTGCTCACATTTCAGATAAGGGCAAACATTCTTCAGTCTTCATCTGTACTCTGTAGTTGAAGTGTAGGACGTTTCGAGTTACTCCTCCTCCTGGTTTACTCTTAAGAGACCCACAGCGTGCTCAAGTCTTTATTAAGCTGATGACGATCTTTGGACTAAGATCGAAACGTCCTACACTTCAACTACAGAGTACAGATGAAGACTGAAGAATTTTTGCCTACGATGGGCAACTCCTGTACGACTGAGAACCTACACAAACAAATTTCACTTTGTTTGTGAACTTTGGGAGACAGTTGTGCGATGGTGTAAACCTTACCCCTTGGGCCTTTTATTTATACTCCAAGTACCCCATGCCTCGATGATTTGTTAGAAAGTCAATGAAACTAAAGATAAACTATAAGATAAACTAAAACTCCTAATTATCAGTAAAAAGGCTACTAAATATTCTCAAACTCTTGCTCTTTACAGTTAAATGTTTTCGCTAATAGCTTTTCTTTGAACATAATAATCAAAAATACAATTCATTCAATTTAATCTTATTGTGTATGTGAAATTATTCCAAGTACCCCCTATCGAAGCTCTCGCGTCCAAGGGTCCCCGTGCCCCTAGTTGGGAAACACTGGTATAAAAAGCATTTGTCTCTGTGGCAATGAGTAAGACAAAATAAACCACAATTTAAAAATATATATTGATCTGTGATGAGCTTGATGTGGTGACTCCATAATGATAAAGCTGAATGACAAGGCCGGCTACAATACAGCCTTTGCAATATGCCTGCTATATACCAAATGGTGAGTCACTCATTGTATCAAGTGCAATAAGAGTTGAATACCACGCTGCTTTTTTCTCGCAAAAGTAACCTTGATATGAAGTATACAGTATTGGCGTAAAAAGAGATTGAGCTTGTCAGCCTTCCACCCCAGTGCATACTTTCAGTGTCCTTGGGCATAGCACTTCAGGCACGAAGACCACACAGTAAAATGGTCTGGTTTAGTCCTGATTAAAAAAATTGCGATAAAAAAATACAACTATTGAAAGTACCACAGGCCTGTGCAGCCTTTCACTGCTTTGTGTCTGACTGTCTGTTGTGAGTTCATCGTATATCCATGTGTGTAAGCGTGGAAGGAGTATACATCAATAAGGCAATATATCAATGAGCTTTCACAGCTTTTGTTAAGATAGTGTGCATAAAATGGGTTGAATGTGGAAAACTTTGCATTATTATAAGCACTTTTTCATGTACAAGTTCATGTAGGAGCGTTATATAAATAAAACTCTTCTTAAATATTCTTTTGAAATATATTTTTGGATTTGCAGCGCTCGCACATAAAACTATTAAAAGGTGTTTATTTTGGCTCATCGCTTTATTGTTCATTCACCTAAGACCTTCCCAAGTGCACCCCTGTTCTTAAGGCGGTTGTGCGAGTTATATTTTTATCTCTTTCTGTGCGTGTGTCAAAGTTCTTTCGGCAACACGGCAAACAAGAGTGTTTATCACAGTCCTTTCTCTAAGCGCTCCCACTGTAACTTTCGAAGCAGGGGCCACGCCAGGTTCACTGTACTTCCTTTCATGTTCATGTTCATGCTCACTGCGCTCCATTTTTCCTCCCACATCCACAAACATTCAGGTCAGGTAGATTAGAGACTTTGTAAATGTTTCTCCTGGCTCCGAGTGAGTGCCGGGATCCACCAAAGACCTGTTCCCTTCGTTCACAAAATGGCTGCCGTACGTGCTTGATATAAAGCGTGTTTCTTTCTTTCTGTTTTTGTTGGCTTTATTGTTCCCTTATTGGAATTTGTGATCCATCGTTTGATCCATCCCTCAACCATTGCCTTAGTGAAACCTCTGAAGATCATTTTTGGCCTGCAATAGTGCAGTGTGAGGGGCCCTGTGTACAGATCTGGTGTGAGGGACTTTAGTCAAATTATACTTTTCAGTTAATTTTTGCGTTCTTTGGCAACACCACAGTCAATTTTATGTGGAGAAAATAAATCATACAGTTTAAGATTTCAATAATAACTCATTCCCTTCTCCAATGACTTCCCTTCTCCAAGACAACTTTGAGCTTTGATTAAGATGAATCTAAGCCTATAAACCGCTTGTTGCTCCTGTTGCTTAATTTTGTCTCCAAAAGACATCTTAATTTTTCTTCATCTAAATCTCAAATTTTCTCCATGTTTAATGTCATCTATTTGTCTCAATTAAGGACGAAATGTTCTTTGTATGGCTTGCTGCTGCCTGTAGAAACCCTGTCAAGTATTTGATGGTTCATTTGAAAGTATTCAGTAAACTACATTTTTGAATTTACAAGCTTATTTTGATTATTTCTCAAGTATGGTCTCATACTCTGGTTTCATCTGTTGCTCCTTCCTTCAGAAACAAAATCCGGTAAAACTAAAATGAGAATCACATTGTCGTCTCCATGGGCTTAACAATAGACACATTTCATCAATAGTATTTCCTTCTGGGTTTCCTCATTCCTTAATCAGCATATTTGAAAAGGTTTTTTTTTTTTCTTTTTTAATATACAGACACCCCTTCACTTTCACATACTGTACACACATCATGTTTTTTTTTACTTACATTTTACTGAATCCAAGTCCTTGAATCTGTAAATCGTGCAGAAGACATTCCCTGTCAACCCACAATCTTGTCATAATGAGGCAAGTGCACTTTAAACCACTTCCATGCTCCCACCAATATTAACAATTAGCCCTGTGCAATGCGTTCATATCTGACATATTGTATTTTGATTAGCTGTCAGCAGCGTGCCAACACTTAACTCTACATTTAAATGCCTTGTGTTTTCATAAGAAAGACATATATTTCCTCAGCTGTCAGCAGTACAATTGCAAATTCATTGTTTTTAAACACCTACATTGCATAGTATAAAACATCGCTGACGGAATTAACCTCTAACGGCCTCTCAATCACTTCTGAAGGGAGTCATAACATCACCTCTCCGGTGCGTTGTAAATCTTAATCAAAGTTAACGCTGTTCCTATTCCAACACTTTCCTGCGGGCACCACACATGTTGTAAAACAATTCCACTTTGACTTGTTCTACATTCTCCTCACATGCAAACCTTTGAGGAACTGTGAGCCCGTAATCATGCATTTCCAGATATCTCGACTCGATTGAGGGAGTGGTGGGTGGCGAGCTGGCTTATTATTTATGTCCTTCAGTCTCAAATATAAATCACTCGATGCGGCAGTCATAGTGGCTTTTCTTTTCCTCCCCTTCCTCCTGCTCCTACAGAGATACAGGAGAGTAGTTGCCGGTTTTATTGTGATTTTGTTTTATGTGACTGAGATGGAGAGTGCAGGGAGGACAGTGTAGCCTGAAAACAAAAATTGATGTTCGGCATACATCAAGGTTGCAGTTGATATGCGTGGGTGCATGCCAGTGTGTGATTATTACTGACTAGCACACGGAGTACGGAGAACCAAAGCAGCTGTTTGGACACACTGGAAGGTTTCAGAGATACCGGCAAAAACAGCAAAACTAGCTTGACTAAAGAGAGAGAGAGAGAGTTCTTTACAAAGACAGACTTTAAAATCTTTGTGCAAAATGTACTACATCATTAACCGAAACATTTAACATCAATTATCGTATAGTGATCTATGTTTTCTTTTCTTTTTCTTTTTCAGCGTGTCCAGATCCTCTTTCCAAAGAGTGGAAGACCAGTCAACGAATTATGAATGTTAAACAAGATGACCTCCTCTCAGCAGCAGCAGATGATGCGAGGTCCTAGGTGGAACCGGGCCTTGACCGACCCTTTGTTCGTGCTGCTCTTGGCCCTCCAGCTGCTGGTGGTGGCAGGGCTGGTGCGTGCTCAGACGTGCCCCTCTGTCTGCTCCTGTAGCAATCAGTTCAGCAAAGTCATCTGCACTCGACGAGGCCTGCGGGAAGTCCCCGATGGCATTTCCACCAACACGCGCTACCTGAATCTGCAAGAAAATCTTATTCAGGTCATAAAGGTGGACAGCTTCAAGCACCTCAGACATCTGGAGATCCTACAGCTAAGCAAAAATCACATTCGGAAAATAGAGCTGGGGGCTTTCAATGGACTGGCCAATCTCAACACCCTGGAGCTCTTTGATAACCGCCTCACCACAATCCCAAACGGGGCGTTTGAGTATCTGTCCAAGCTAAAGGAGCTTTGGCTGAGAAATAACCCCATAGAGAGTATTCCCTCCTATGCTTTCAACCGTGTGCCCTCATTACGGCGCCTGGACCTCGGGGAGCTCAAACGACTCTCGTACATATCCGAGGGGGCCTTTGAAGGGCTGAGTAATCTGAGATACCTAAATCTGGGAATGTGCAATTTAAAGGAAATTCCCAACCTTATTCCACTTGTAAAACTGGATGAAATGGAGATGTCCGGGAACCAGATTTCCGTCATCCGGCCTGGCTCATTCAAAGGGCTCATACATTTGCAGAAACTTTGGATGATGCATGCCCAGATCCAGACCATTGAGCGAAACTCTTTTGACGACCTACAGTCACTGGTGGAGCTAAATCTGGCCCACAATAATCTTACGCTTTTGCCTCATGACCTTTTCACCCCTTTGCATCACCTGGAGAGAGTGCACTTGCACCACAACCCATGGAATTGTAACTGTGACATTTTGTGGCTTAGCTGGTGGCTAAAGGAGATGGTACCGGCTAACACAAGCTGCTGTGCGAGGTGCAGTTCACCTACACACCATAAGGGACGTTATATTGGCGAGCTGGACCAGAACTACTTTCACTGTTATGCTCCTGTTATTGTGGAGCCCCCAGCGGACCTCAACGTGACCGAAGGCAGCGCGGCAGAGCTGAAATGCAGAGCCAGTTCCTTGACTTCCGTGAGTTGGATTACGCCGAATGGTTCTATCATGACGCATGGAGCGTACAAAGTCAGACTATCAGTACTTAATGATGGGACGCTGAACTTTACAAATGTCACCATGCAAGACACCGGAACCTATACTTGCATGGTGAGCAATTCGGCTGGCAACACGACAGCATCTGCGACCCTTAACGTTTCCTCGACCGAAAACAGCAGCTTCAGCTACTTCACCACAGTGACGGTGGAGACCATCGAATCGCCTCACCAGGAAGGCGTCACCACGACTGTGCACCAGAGGGTCGGTCCTACCGCATCTGCCGGGATGTGGGAAACAGTCTCCCCAACCTCTACCACCACCACAACCGTCCGGACGCCCATGTCGACTCGCGCTACAGAGAGAACCTACACGATCCCTGTGACGGATATCGACGGCACCCTGAACGGGTTGGACGAGGTCATGAAGACAACAAAGATCATTATCGGGTGCTTTGTGGCGATTACACTAATGGCAGCCGTCATGCTAATCATCTTCTACAAGATGAGGAAGCAGCACCATCAGCAGAACCACCACGCTCCGACACGCACCATTGAGATCATCAATGTGGATGAGGACTGCGTGACGGGCGGCCCTGGCATGGAGGGTCACCTGACTTTGCCGCCTCTGGAGCACGAGCACCTCAATCACTACAACGCGTACAAGACTGCATACAACCACGCCACCATCAATTCCATACACAGTTCCGCTCATGAACCTTTGCTAATCCGAGCCAGTTCGAAAGACAATGTTCAAGAGACCCAGATCTGAACCTCTTTTTTTGCCCCTTAAGACTTTATCACTGGAAACTTGCAAAAAGACAATGCAAAAAGATCTTACTATCAATCGGTTAAAAGGACTCCAGAGAAGAGACTCCAGTTTTGGAAAGCAGTAGTTAGTGACGTTTATTCAATGACTTTGGGAATTAGGATATGTCAGCTGTTTCAAAGTGTCTTTACAAAAACAGAAGTTATTTATTTAAGAAAAACTATTGTGGTCAAATTGAGAAAAAACTGTATTCTGCAATTATTTTTTCAGCACTTACTCCATGTGTTTCATTCCGTTCTCATTCTGGTGGGATTGGTTTACTGATACGTGTTCAAACTCTTCAAGACATCTGTTGAAGAAAAAAAAAAAAGAATCCTTGACTTGAGCGTTCCTCTTTTTTAATATGCCACAGACTTCAGATCAGACAAGATAGTAACCTAATTTCCCCCCATGTATCAAAGGAGCCTAGAGCACATTAGTGCTTTTCTCCAGCTGTGGGTTAAGTGACAAAATCTTTTGTGACCATCTGTACAACTGAGATGAATGAAACACTTGTTCATTATTTTACAGTGAGTGGAAAGACTGTTTGAGTGATGAAATCTGATCATCATTTAATGTTTAATTATAGCCGTCACATGCACATTTGATTACATGTTGTCATCAATAGCCTCGAAAGTAATGTCTTTTGTTGTTTCATTTCTACAATCAAGGTTGCTAATTTTCTGAGTGTTTAGTTTTATTAAATGATATTAATTAACCATGAAATAATTTTGCACCTGTCTTTGTTTTCACAATGTATATAAAACATTTCTGATGTCCACTTGGTTTGCCTTATGTTAGGAAAGATGTTTTATGTGCATTCTAAGGCAACACTATGTAACTTGATGTACAGTATAACCTTGCGAAGTTCAAACAAAACATCTGGACATACATTTTTGTCTCACGCCAGTTTTTGGTGACTGTATGTTTGTTCAGTGTTCTGCTTTTGCGTTTCTTCAAAGCTCCAACAGTTTGCAGATCTGATCAATGGTTAGCTTTCAACCAAGGAGCCTAAACAGCAGTTGTTTGTTTTCCACCAATAGTTTCAGATCCATGTTGCAGAAGCTGGATGTTTCCATCTCTACTTACACAAAAATTCCCATCCAAAATGGCTTTCCAAGTCCGATCCGAACCTCCAGACTGGGCCGAGTCGTTTGTTCTTGTTCTTCAATAGTGTTTAGATTTCCATCCTGAGCCCGAACTGACCCGCTAGGCTGTCTCGGGTATTCGTTTATTTTTACTGACTGAAATTACCAGCACTCCACATGCACACTCGTCGGTGTGCGTGCGTGAGGCTGTGATGTCGCTGGTAAACGAGCAGGGAAAAAGAGGGGAGTAGATCAGCACCAGGATGGTTTCTTTTACTGAGGTAACAATCTGAAATAAGTGATCAATCCAGTATTTAGCCACAGCTTTTTTCAAACATTGTGCTCGGCGAGTCGTGGGCATGTCTGAGGCACTGCTGTTAATGAATGAAGACATGGAACAGAGCTGAGGCTACGTTATAAATGAGCAATTTGGTGTCGTAGGCATCATTTATTTTGCATGAGCCGTGGGAGTTTTTACAGTGCATTTGTGCTGTGTTCCCCGACCAAAATGCTGTACGTTATGCGTGTACTGTATATGTTTCAGAAATTGGAATTCAATCCTAATTTAGGTGCAGCGTAGCGACAATGCGTGAAACAATGTCGTGTAAATTCTCCCGACAGGTTAAAGTAGAAGCTATCAAACGTGCACGCTGCTTTGCTGAGCTTATGCGCTGTTGAGCCTCTGGTTTACATCCAGCTTTAGTCTGTTCTAATAGGGAGGTGTTCTTCTCCATGCTCCTTCTAACAGCTGTCATTGCAGATGGAATACACGTGAATAATGACGTTACATGTTAGACCTTTTGAACAAAATTCTGACTGTTCTTCACGTTGTGCCTTGTATTGCCCTTCAGTGGAGACAGTACAGTCAAGATGATGCTGCAAGTGATCCAGCCGAGGGGAATATCCTCTTTGGGAGCCCATAAAAGTCCATACAGCTTCAAGAATAGCTCTCGCAAAAGTGCCAAAATGTCCATTTTGCATTAGGGTCGTGTCAGCAGTTGTATCGGTATCACTTACAGGTTGTACCTTATGCACTTTAGCGTCATAGTCACTAAGGTCCATAACAACAGTACACCAACCTTTGTGAGATGGTCACATCGTACCTGTGAAGAAATGTGAGTCCATTTGTGTTGTTTTAACTTCACAATACAGAATTAACCACCTGGATGACTAAGGGTTTACACTGTTAACTTCACTGTATGCCACCAGTAATTTATGGATGCAAAATCAAGAAGAGCTGTTCAGAGTATATTTATATATACGTATATACTGTAATACTTTATGCATTTCTTTATTTTCTGACATGAAATTTATCACCTTTCAGTTTGTGTTGCTTATGTCCAAAATGCCCATTGATCTTCAACAATCTCAAAAAAGGTTATGTTATACAAAAAGTTACATGGTGTTGTTTCAAAATATTATATTTAAGTAACTGAATAAGTCTATATAAAATGAAGAAGAAATATCTTATGGTTTGTATGCAAGAAGTGAATGTATATTTTAACTACATACTATTTCAAACACTGGCAGAAGTCCACTGACTCTGATGTGTCCAATGTAAGGCCAACGGCTAATGGATTCACCTTTACCTCCTGCTACTTTGTACTATTGCATCTGAAGGTAATTGCTTTGAAACCATCTTTTTTTCACGCTGGGCAGCCTGTTGCCTCATCTCTCATAGAGTAGACTGAGTAGCTGAAGAAAGACCTTAAACCCTTTATACAGCCGTCTGAGCAGCCTGTCATCTCCGTGCCACTTTTCCACACGGCCAATCGCCTGGCAGCCGCAGCATTCACACAGCCTGCCCTGCCAGCCGCAGTATTTGGCCTGGAGCTTGCCACGGCTTACGGTCAGAGAAGACATTTTTTTCTTTTTTTTGTTTTGTTTCAGGGGTGAGCAAGTAGGGATCAGGCTTGAAGCAGATGTTTATGTTGCACCTGCTTTCTCCCCAACTCTCAGCAGCAACATCATTTCCATTTTAATTGACGTGCCCATAGGCTTTGAATGGACACAGCTCTGTAGGCGCCCCGTATTCTGCAAAGTGTTTTGGATCCCCCGCTGTGCGCAAAATGGTGCCAAGGTCCCGTGAATACACAGGTTAGGAAGCTTTCTTCACGAAGAAGGACTATTTTTAGACATGAAGGGGCAGTGTAGTGACAATGTTTAGATGCACTTTGGTAAGTAGTTTATTTTTGTGGACAGATAGCTTATTTTTCATTTTGGAAAAACAGATCTTTATCAAGGAATGGGTAAGCCCCATTAAAAGTAAATATATAAAACTTTAATACTATATCCTTAGCAAAAACATGTGAGATTATCCATGGACATTTCTCACTAAATTGACTGTACCGTATTTTCCGGACTATAAGTCGCTCCAGGGAATAAGTCGCACCAGCCAAAAAATGCATAATGAAGAAGAACAAAACCTATATAAGTCGCACTGGACTGTAAGTCACATTTTTTGGGGGGAATTTATTTTACAAGACACAGACATGAACAGACATTTCATCTTGAAAGGCAAGTTATAATAATAACAATAAAATAGAGAACAACAGGCTGACCAGGTGTACTGTGCTAACGTAACACATGATGGTTATTCAGCTACACGAAGCATAAACAACAAACTGAATAGGCGTCTGGTATGTTTACGTAACAAATTAATTAATATATCAGGTGCACCTGAGTATAAGTCGCAGGACCAGCCAAACTATGAGAAAAAGTGTGACGTATAGTCCGGAAAATACGGTATATTACAGTCTAGCCCTGATAGTGCAACTCATGTTCTAGCATTTGGCATATTTGACCATTTTAAACTAAAACATTATAAATCTGATCACTGCTGTAAACAGTGGACACCAAGGGAGTTTATTTTATTTACTTGAAACATAAATTATACAGTCAGGCCTTGCAGCAAGTTAGCTTTTTGCATCCCAATAGTCTTTTTAGAATATACTGCATTATGAATCTTCTCCTAAGCCACATCAAATAAAGCAAACCACCCACTCTTAACCACCCTGCAACTTCTATATTTTTTTTCTGAATGTCAGATATTCCTAGACTGCAAATAGGAGGTAGAGTGAAAAGCATACTTATTTCCCCAAATGTATAATTAATATGAGAATTAATTTCTCCTGGCCTTGTTTTGTCATCGTGCCGTGTTTGGCAACTGAAAAAATGCCTTTCCAGAGTGCTAATTGGATTAGAATCCACTAAAAAGGCTGACCCCATTTGGCATCAGTAATTACAGCTCTTTTCTCCAATGGTAGGTAAATCTAAGTTGCATCGGAGTATTACATTTTTAAACCGCTGTAACAACTTGCTCATTTGCTTGGACACATTTTGTATTTTGAATTCCCAGATGAATAATTTCAGGGAAAGATTGCCCCAAACATTTTTTGTTGTTGTTTCTTACTAACACTGGGATTCCCTTTACATTTTCATTTTTTTTTTTTCTTCTTTTCAGTCCTGTGCTCAGTGTTTGTGGGGTTTGGAACATCTGTAAACCTTTAGAGCCAATCAGACTCCAGGCGTCATTTTGGGTGTGCTTGATTTTCAAAGAAAGTCTGTCACTTTTCTACCGCGCTGGAAACTTTCAGCCATCTCTTTCCTTTATGCCTTTCTTTGGAGGCAATTCGTCTGAAAATTTATATGGTAAATTTGTTGCATTTTAGTCAAACTGTCTGCTGTATGTAAGATATCTAAATATTTTGGATCTATTTCTTTTCTTTTCCCCACACATTTTCTTTTCTTTCCAAGAGGGTATGCTGTTATAGTGATAGATTTCTATAAAAAATAAATATATCTATAAAAATAAACACAGCTTTTTTTTTTTCTTTTTCTTTTTGAAGTTTCATTTTACATGTGCCAACAATCTGTTCAAGTAAAAAAAAAAAAAAAAAAGAAAAGAAAAAGATAAACACTCTGTAAAAGAATACATTGATTTTCATGTAAGCATTCTTTCATGACCTTTAAAAGATATGGAGATCAATTATAGCGACCAGAGTTTGTAGTTCATACACAAATATGGTTCAAATAAACTATTGTTGTTTTTGGTATTGTCTGATTCTTTATTTCAGCACGGCACTCCACAATACATGGTCATCTGTTTCCATCTTGTTATGCTCCTGGTGTGTAGTCTATATGTCATGACGCAGGCAACATTTACAGTTTGCTCTCCTAACATATAAACTTCCACGTGGAAACAACTATGAATGAATAGTTTTAGTACTATACTATGACCAGCCCTTTCATGCAAGACTAGCCAAGCCAGCCTAACTCCATGTATGAGATACATTTATAAGACAGTCTGGAATTGCGCTGTAGACTGGTTTTCCGAGACTTGCAAAGGACTAACAAACCCGTCGTAAGCCAAGCGGAGAAACACGGATGTGACGCAGTAGGAAGAGTGGGCGAACACGTCCTTTTTAAACAAAAAAAAACCTTCAGAGCAGCCAGTTGTTGTGGTTTTAAGGACAAGTTTAGCTCATTCAAAACAGATAAGGCCCAATCCAGGAAATGTTGCTGATTTGGCCTCATGGGGTCAGATAGGAGAAACTCAGAATCACTTAACAACACTTCATTTTATTGAAAGCCCTATATTTTGGCATAATGAAAACCTTGGTTCAAGTCACTAACTAAAAGGGGTCAGTTTTTACAGCTCACGGACGAAAACATACTTTTTTCAGCAACATTTCCTGGATTCACTCCCGCCTCCTGTGCTGCGATTGGTCTGGCAGCGTTCTTACCAGAGTTTGAGCAGCCAAGGGCACAATCCCAGACTGTCTTAGAAATAATATTGATTTAATAATATATAAATAAATGACCTCATCTTTACAATAAGGAGTATGATTATTAGATTGATTCAAGGTTTCTCCATGGAACTATTCTGTAGCTTAAATGCAATGACCATTTTGTTCAAATGCCTTTTTCTCATATTGTGGCGACAGCATCTCCACTTTAGTAGCTCCTTCATACACTTCAACTCTTATATTTTTCAATATTCCAATTCAATATTTAATTCCTACCCTGATTTATTGAGTTTTGAACCTTAAAAAACAAGTTTAGATGTTTGTTTTTTTTATTCACTAGTAACTATTTTATCCAAAATCCCCTCTGAACAAATAGTTGTAACTAATATATCAACAAAATTAAACCATGAATTTAAACCTGGCTGTACCCATTTGGATTTCATCATGAAAAATATTGCCAATTTTGGCTATTTTTACATACAAAATGCCTTATTTTTATGTATCACTTAAATGTTTTTTTTCCCTTTTGATCTGCTGTGTTACAAAGTCATATTTGTAAATGTGAATTAGTTCTCATACATTTACATGGTTAAATAACATGCATAATAAATATCAATAAATAATAAGTAAATAAAAAGTAAATAAATGCCTCTTTGGGTCACTGGCACATATGAGGTATCTATGCAAAATTCTAAAATGCCAACCTTAAAAGCCCCTGTCATAAACACATTAAACACATCTCTTGAGTATTTGGGAGATAAATTGCTCCAAAACATAATGTAGTGCATTTATTTATTTATTGCCCCCATAATAATTCAAAACAATTATTGTTCACTCGATCCTCACTAATGTTCATTTTCTTATTTACTTTGCCCTAAATTGAAGGAGGATGATGCCAAAACTCTGGTGTTCCTTGTAAATAATTGGTCTAATTTGTAGAAAATGTACTACTGACTCAGCGATGTATTAAAAAGCAAAAAATATATAATTAGTCCCTGGGAAGCTCGATATGAAATTAGGCCTGAATAATATTGTATAAAAAAGGATGTGCAGCTAGAGTGTATATAATAATGGAGGTACAATTAGCTAGTCCTCCGTGAAGCCAGTTAGCATACGGGGGCGGGCTCCGGAACCCAGAAGCTCCGATTGACTTTCATTGTAAACTTTTTGGCCCCTCTTTAACTCGTTATTGGAAATAGGCTTGTTAATATGACCCTCAAGAGCTTGTTTTACCACGCACTACACCCTGCTGTTCTTTGTCTTGCTGGACTCGCACATACCATGGAATAAAACAACATGGCGGCTAAACTGCTAGCATGAATTGGCTTCATTTGCCTGCACCGAATGCTATGGGAAAGTCACACAGGTCCATTATACAGTACACTATATGCTTCAAACATATTTTTTAAAAGCCTCAATGTTGAACAACTTCTCCTCCTTCTCCTTCTTGTCCTTCATCTTCTTTGTCTTCTTCTCATTCTTCTCCTCCTCCTCCTTATTCTTCTCATTCTTCTGCTCCTTCGTCTTGTCCTTCTTCTTCTTCTTCTTCTTCTTCTTCTTCTTCTTCTTCTTCTTCTTCTTCTTCTTCTTCTCCTTCATCTTCTTTGTCTTCTTCTTCTTGTCCTTCATCTTCTTTGCCTTCTTCTTCTTCTCCTTATTCTTCTCCTTCTTCTCCTTCTTCTTCTCATCTTCTCCTCCTTCTTCTCCTTATTCTTCTCCTTCTTCTTCTCCTCGTTCTTCTTCTCCTTCTTCTCCTCCTTCTTCTTATTCTTCTTCTCCTTCTTTGTCTTCTTCTCCTCCTCCTTCTCCTCCTTCTTCTTCTTCATCATCTTCTCCTTCTTCTTCTCCTCCTCCTTCTTCTTTGTCTTCTTCTCCTTCTTCTCCTCCTCCTTCTTCTCCTCCTCATCCTTCTTCTTCTTCTCCTCGTCCTCCTTCTTCTTCTTCATCATCTTCTTCTTCTCCTCCTCATCCTTCTTCTTCTCCTCGTCCTCCTTCTTCTCCTCCTTCTTCTTCTTCTTCTTCTTCTTCTTCTCATCGTCCTCCTTCTGCTTCATCATCTTCTCCTTCTTCTTCTCCTCCTTCTTCTTCTCCTCCTCATCCTTCTTCTTCTTCTCACCGTCCTCCTTCTTCTTCATCATCTTCTCCTTCTTCTTCTCCTCCTCCTTCTT
>OMNZ01104729.1:0-23343 GCA_900303255.1 Lesueurigobius sanzi | reverse complement strand
TCTCCTTCTTCTTCATCTTCTTTGTCTTATTTGTCTCCTTATTCTTCTCCTCGTTCTTCTTCTCCTTCTTCTCCTCCTTCTTCTTATTCTTCTTCTCCTTCTTTGTCTTCTTCTCCTCCTCCTTCTTCTTCTTCATCATCTTCTCCTTCTTCTTCTTCTCCTTCTTCTTGTCCTTCATCTTCTTTGCCATCTCCTTCTTCTTCATCTTCTTTGTCTTATTTGTCTCCTTATTCTTCTCCTCGTTCTTCTTCTCCTTCTTCTCCTCCTTCTTCTTCTTCATCATCTTCTTCTTCTCCTCCTCCTTCTTCTCCTCCTCATCCTTCTTCTTCTTCTCATTGTCCTCCTTCTTCTTCATCATCTTCTCCTTCTTCTTCTCCTCCTCCTTCTTCTCCTCCTCATCCTTCTTCTTCTTCTTCTCATCGTCCTCCTTCTTCTTCATCATCTTCTCCTTCTTCTCCTCCTCCTTCTTCTTCTTCTCCTTCTTCTTCATCATCTTCTCCTCCTCCTCCTCCTCCTTCTTCTTCTTGCCCTTCATCTTCTTTGTCTTCTTCTCACATCTGACCTGTGCTTGGCTGCTCAGGATGATCGTAACGCGAGTCAGAGGTGCACAAACTGCAGTAAAGCGTAAAGCACCGTATGTGGGCTATAGGGCCGTGGTGTTACCGCAGTGTAAGCGACTAGCGCGCGAGGGGAGGAGGCATCACATCAAAGCAGCCCCCATCATCCAGATACAGCTAATCACCTAATTTGTCTTGCTGCTCTTTACGTCTCTTAAGCCAGTCTGTGTCAGGTTATGTTATAATGGCGATTTATGGCTCTGTGTGTGTGGGGCTGCCGGTGCTCTGTAGTTTCACCCTGACTGAACTAGTACATGCAAATTTTACCGCTCACTTCTCCACAGGGGAGGGTGAGCAAGAGGCACACTAGTTATTGCCTGCAGCCGGTATGAAATATAGCATGTAAAAGATGTTGCTTTTTTTTTTTTTTTTTGTCTCTTGAGGCACCAACCACCACTACCCCGTCTCCTTTTATGAAGGCAGACTACAAAGAGTCATTTTATTTTATTTTATAGAGATTCAAATCTAACTTTGTGATGCATATTGGAGGTGGCATTACATTTGGATCTTTCAGAAGTGGGGCTGCGTTGGTTTTCTGGAGAAGGATTCTTGCCAGTTGGGTCAAAGTTTGGAGGAAGCAATTGGAGTGAGGGGGAAGACATATTGAAATTTGAACCAAATGCAATGTTAAAAAATGTGAATACAGAAACACCTCGCAATTTGGGTAATGTTATGTGCAAGACAATAGCAATGCACAAATAACGACAGGAACAAATCGAAGGATAGCTCTTTTTCAGGCTGCACAATGCTGAAAGGAACAACAATAGACCAGTTCACAATGTTCTTCGGAGTTTCTTGAAAGCATTACGGCGCATACGCGGGTCATAGGTTAAGGCCCCATCGGAGCAAATATGGTCAGCAATTACGACTGATGTTATGAAAACACCACTCATCCCTTAGAAGGACGACCAACACAAATAGAGGCAAGTGCCAGCCTGCTAGCAAAGCATATAGTCCTAGCCATGCAGTAAACTAGATGGAAGTGCAGTTTTTATTCAATAACCCCCTATAACACCCAATTCATCCCCAGTACGTGCATTGCATAATGTGACCCGAAATAAGCCATTATTTGTTTTCTTACTGCTAATCATTTGTAAGTTGATATGAAAAATCAATGAGTTTACCATCATTGATACAACCCTGATGCAGCATGCGCAGTAAACATTGTGAACTGGTCGACACACTTTGTGGGACATGACAAGAACATTGCAAGTAAATACTGCCTTTTGAAGGAAACTATTCGGAAGTGCCAAGACAAAAAGTAGAAGAAAGAAGCTGCCATTAGACGAACCATGAAGGTAAGTTACTGTATGTGCTAATGTTATGCTAACAGCAGCTAAGGTTGTGCTAACAGTGACAGAGTTCGATAGATCGCAAAACTGTGAAATAATAAAGTTAAAAGCCAGTCTGAATGTTCTGATTGTTTGCTGCTGCCACATACATGGAGCACTGTCCCCATCCAGGCATTGTGGTTTCGGGTCACAACTCAATTTACAATATACTCCCTGCTTATAACCCCCTTTCTCTCTGTCCTGTGAAAAAAGAAAGTGAAAGAGTAATGCTTGAATGTCCCATGTCAGGAGCAGTACACGAGAAGAGGCAGTGTATACATGTAGGTGTTCAACAATATACTCTCTGCCTTCTAAGCATTAAAATACCCTCTCCCTGGCAGTGAACCTGGGATAACTCCCCACAAATGTGAGGTTAGGACTTACCTTCTGTGTCCATTTTATTCCCAAAGCCCCTAAATCCCGACGGTGGAATTGCGGCATCTCTGTTATCTAAGTTCAACAGTAAACAGTCTCAAGATAAAGCTAGCAGTGAAGCTGGGGTCAACGCTTTATAGCAGATATAACAAGTGCAGCGTATTCTTGTGTCTGTTGAAGTTATTACTCCCAGAACAGGTCAAGCGAGATCCTTGCAACATGTGAGGCTGTCATTAGAGCAGTGTTTCTCAATTACTTTCTGCTGCGCCGCCCTTAGGAAGAAGAAAACATTTCAACCCTCACCCACGACTAGAAGAAATACAGAGAGAATAAAATCAAGCGCCTTATCCTATATCCTATATTATGCAGCGAGGGAATTATGTTGTGAAAGGTCAAGAGGAAGCGCTTATTTCTTAGATTATTGACAAACATGGCAACTTTGGAAAGAGTCACAACAAGGCTTGAAGGCGTGTACATTTACACATGGATACGGGCAATCGTGAAGACAAAAAGACAAGCGAGAGAGGCAGCGGAGACTTCTTCACGTGAGCCAGGTAAACAAAACACCCCGCGGGGCAAAAGTTTGCACACTCCGCTAAATCAGAGCACCATTCTACAAACGCATGCAGCAATCTGTGATGGCTCTCAGCACATAGGGACGGCGCATAGCTACGTGCACTCACATCGTCTTCTTTTGTCACAGCTACAGAAAGTTTGGCGATTATGGGCAGATTAGTTTGCCCTCTGCATTGCATTTAATCGTTAAATGTATGCACGTCTGAGGTTGAAGGCAGTGGGAGTTTAACCACGTGTGACGTAAGCCGTAGACTAGCCGCAGAAGTCCTTTGAGATGTCAAACAAACTCTACGGGCGCTCACTTTTTTGTCAGGTTGCAAGACAAATTCACGCACGTTGTACGTCTCCGTGTGTGGTCTGTACAGACAGCACATGTCATTTGCACGTTTCGTAAGACACTTTTTTGTCTTTTTCACTTTTCACTTTTTTGTACGTCGCACTTGCGGACTTCCTATATTTGTCATACACTGTATAGATACCTCTGCGTCCTCCATACATGTTGCGTAAGTCGATCTTACGGCGAGAGTGCGTCAATCACACAAAAAAGATTGAGAGCTGCATAGGTCAATTTGACTTGAGCAGGGAGCTGCTTCTGCGAGGCCTGGGAAGAGTCCCAAGCGCCACCACCACCATCCTCCGGTGCAAATTGGTATTACGGAACATTACTTATATATAATTACATTACCATATTTACCTGTGCTGTTTAGTTTCTGGTGCTATACCAATTTACGCCAGAAGATGACAGCAGCAGCACACGAGACAGAGACCCACCCTCCAGCCTCTGCAAATGCACCTGATAAGCCACTATGTTTCTCTGTGTCTGAAATCACAGAAACAGATCATGTGCAGTTCTTGCAACCTTCATACGAAGCCCGTATGTGACCCACGGTCAGTACGTTTATTGCTCGTTGGTCTTACAACTTACGTTGTAACTGAAATTATCGTCTTTGGCCCACAGAAGCAAAGATAAAGTGTCATCAGTCATCTGGAGCCTCTCTAAAACCTAAAAATCAGGTTAGAAATCTAGGGGTAATCATGGACTCAGACCTAAACCTAAACAGCCACGTTAAATCAATAATATCACACAAAAGCCACAACGTGAACGCATTATGCCAGCCACAACGGCTGTTGTGTGTGATTTGCACTTCAGGGCCTCCGTAAGCACCAAAGTACATCTCTGACATGTTAGTGTCGTATGAACCATCAAATGAAAATGTGCTGTGTTTTGAACAGCTCTTTGCTATGGTTCCAATTAAAGAGCCATAAATCCCATCACTAATGAGGTAGCAAAATAAAAAAACATGCATTTTGACTATATTTTTCACATTTACAGCTTATCAAAGTAGGATTTTTGGTGACAGGTCAACTTAATCAAATTATTTTGGCCCACTATGCTTCTGTTACAAAGCAGCATAGCATTCAGTCTAATTGCTAATACAGTACACTTGTCAGTCACCACAAATATCTATATAATTAAAGTTTGCAGTGTTCAGCGGCTAATGCAAATTGTTCATTACAGCCACAGTATACCTTTTATGTCTAATGTACCCCCTTTGGCATGATTCTATTAAAACTATGAGTGTCCCGTATCTCAAGCATGGTGTTGTTTATTTAGAATTTGATCCACTAATTAAATCTTAGCAACACAAAAAAAAAGTATTGTGTTATATAATCCTGTAATAGTCTGTGCACTACAGAATAGATGATCTGTAAAATTGCACTTTCACATGCCATGGTCTTGCTGCAGAAGTCAAAGGAAACAGTTCAATATTACGATTTGAAATGACTCTGAAATACAGTATAAGGGGAGCTCTTATAAAAAATCAAACAAACAACCACGAACGAACCATGACCAAAGGGCTATACCTCGTGCTCTCCCTGTGGACTAGCAACGCATACTGTATGTTCAAGTGCACACAGTGGTTTTGTATCTGGCAGCTTGGGTCTGCTGTGTGGGAGGAGTCTGGAGGCGGGGATGGCTACTGTTGCTGCTGGATGCCAGACTGTTTGTGTTCCCGTGGAAACTGTGATAGTCGGATTCAGGGCTGACCCGCTCCAGCATGCCAAGAATGAATAATAATAATAAATAATACTAGTATTAATAATACATCTGTGTAGGTTCTCAGTCGTACAGGAGTTGTCCATCTTAGGCCGTGTTCAAGTCTTTATTCGCTGAGGAAGATCTTTGGACTAAGATCGAAACATCCAACACTTCAACAGAGTACAGAAGAATACTGGCCTACGTATTAATAATACTTTACAGGCCTGTGTCACAAGTTTATCATTATTAATTAAGCGCAGGGTTCCTTTCTTTACATCATCATTTCAAGCCACTCGTGCCAAATCTGTACAAAGAAAAGAAGTACATTTATGCAGCACACAGAAATAAAATAGATTAAAGTTTTACATCAAACATGAACGGAATGTGTATCCTAGCTTAGTTTTATTTGTCTTCCTTTTGCAACAGTAGCTACAGCAGACGGCATAGTTTTCATAGCGTATAATTGTGCTTTCCTTAGTGTGTATTTGCTAATAGTAAAACTATAGTTGTAGCAATAGTAGTATATAGGGGAGACCGGGGAGGAACACCTTTTGCTTGAGGGCTGTAACTCACTGATCGTTTGAGCTATGACTCTCAAACCCTTTATACAAAATACCTACATTTGTTGGCTACAAATGGAAGCTCATACGATTCCTATAATCACACAAACACCATGAGAAGGAGTCAACCCACATCCCTGCCCCTGTTTGTACTGTTCAGCTAATTGTTGTAGAAAACTAGCCTGAAAAAGAGGACGGGAAATTGTCAGCAAATGTACATGCCTAAAACACTAATTTAAGTAGGAGCCAAAAAGTAACTTTTTTTTATCTCGAAACATTTCAGTCTTGAAATGTGCTGTACATGATCAGAGAGGAAAGGAATAGTATATCATATCATTGGGTTGTCTTAGCCATGTATACAAATAGTACAATAACAAAATAATAGTACAATTATAAAACATTTTTTTCAAGACATTTACATACATTATCACAAGAAATGCTTGATGTCATAATCCTGATTTAGGCCATAGGTGCCAAAGTTCTTAAACTACATACTGTATATGGAAGCTTTCTCTGTGTAAGAATGTCTCCTCCTTCTACTGTAGAGTTTAAGTGTTATTCCCTAGCCCGGGCCCAGATGTCATACATCACATTCGGGTTTGGGCCGGGCTGCGCTTTCTTTTTTCTTTTAATTATTATTTATTTATTTTATTGCAATATATTATAGGCTATAGTCTATTTGTTACAAACATGTGTGGTTATACTAAAATAAAAAAGAATAAATAAACTAGCTGTTGCAGGATGTGTGTTAAGGGCTCATGGCATGTCAGTGCGCGATGAGAGTGTGTGCACGTGACTGAGTGGAGGCGCGTGTCTCGGGCTCACTCTCAGTCAGCTGTGTGTGTGACCGGTGAAGAGATAGAGACGTGTGGGACAGCTAGCGAGTCCATGCGCTGTAATATAAGTGCACGCTTTTGCAAGTCACGCTTTTGCAAGCGTGAAGTTTAGGGAGTTAACCCAGGAGGGAAAGCTCATGCAAGTAAAGGAATTGCTCATGCAATACCTTCAATAAACCCATCTGCTTTATTTTGGGCTCGGGCCTATTATTCAAGTTAATCGCTCGAGCTCGGGTGGGTTCGGGTTTTAGGCCCGGGGGGCTGGGTCGGACTTGATTTTTTGGGCCCGATCTAAGCTCTAATCTACTGGAATTGTACCTGCTCAATACCTACTGTATCTGTTTTAGAGAAGAGACAGGATGTTGAGCTTTCACAACATCTACAAGAAATAATTTATTCCATCTGCAGTTACTGCCCTAAATAGCACCCGGTAGCACTATATTCAATTATTAAATTGCTCATTTGTGTCTTTGTTAAATGTTTTTCATGTGCGTTTTGCAGAATTACTTTTAATGTGCCGTATTGAAAGAGAAATTTCTGCTCAATTGGAGAGACAATAAAGTTATTTATATTCTATTCTATTCTAAAATGAGCTGCAACAGGGTTTCTTAAATCACCATATCTGATACTGCTACTATGCTCCACTATTTGTGCTTTAAGTGCTCTTGAGGCCTGCGCAATAATAGCAATGGGCCTGAAAATATTAATGATTTCTACTTGGTTGGTAAGAGGGAAGCATTCTGTCCGCTCCTTGAGCAATCCATGATGTTCCTGATGCCCTTCCATGTGCTTAGAGGTTTGTTGTTGGGAAAGTGACCCTCAAGCTTAAGAAGCTTTGCCTCATAATACCCAAGATTCCCTTGGCAGCTCTGACATTAGTCCTGAGAGCAGATCCAAATCATTGTAACAATGCATCAAGAACTCCACTGCAAATGAGAGCTACTATACTTTGCTACTATACTTTTTTAATAAAAGGAAACAAATGTAATGCAGTTGTGGTCAAAAGTTTACATAACCTCACAAACTTATGCATTTCATAGAATATGAATGATAACACAAAAACCTTAATTTCACTCATGGTTAGTGGATGCGTGAAGCCATTTTTTTGCTTATGCTTTTTAACTAGAAACTACCCACATGTTACATTACATATTGTGCATCTTGAAACAAACATACAGGTTTTCAGAGAGTCCAATTTTGTCAGAGTCCTGTATTTCAGCTGGCAGTTGTTGAAGGTCATGTAAACCTTAGATCAGGGACATTTGAGTAGTTTCTGTTTCGTTATGTTTCCAAAAGAGTAAACTCAGTTCTTTGACAACCACTAACCATGAGTGAAAAACAGATTTTTGTCTCATCATTCATTTTCTATGAAACATGGCCACAAGATTAAAAAGGTATGTAAACTTAAAATGGTATGTAAACCTCTGGCCACAACTGTACAATCTACAATGAATTTCATTCAGTTGTTGAGAGCAGATGCCCCATAACTTGAGGGAGTGCATTGATCATTAAAAAAATGTATCAAGACTAGCATGATATGCAATTAACCAATTGTCTTGTTTATGTAAAAATAAGTTATTGATTTGAAATACATTTCATCACCAAAATGTGGGAGGAGCTCCATAATTTTGAAACCACCATGACATGAAATACAGTAGTGATTAGCTAAGATAGTGTGTGACTGGTCTCCCACCCTCAGATGCTAATAGATATTCACAATGTTCTTTATAACTGAACATCTCTTGACATGTTTGGCCCTGCTACTTGTTATTCAATACATCTCTTAAAAAGAAAACTAAATCATCTCCATTTCACTTAAATATGGTAATAACCTTTGTAATATATCACTGTACTGCCAGCACAATTCAAGCCTGCCTCCTTATATGTTTTGACATTTATTTGGCTGACATCCAGAGATCTCTCATAGTGCACATACTGTTTTATACCACTGGGCCCACTGAAACTGGCAAGCGCACATTTGAAGGTCAAGTCTTAAGAGGCAAATCCTCCTAACTGTGCCAATTCATTAATCTAAGGCCATGCAGGAACAAAGTGTATTTAGATGATGAATGCCCAGATTACCGGGTTTTGCAACCCCAAAGGCTCTGAATTTAACTCTGGTAAGCTTCTTCTCAACCTCATGTGTGCTTTTAGAGTAGGTGACAGCTAATATCTAAAATAGTAGTGCTAAATTGTTTCTGTTTTAATGCGAACCATATAAGCTCCAAGAAAGCCATTATTCATAGCTTTGCAAAACCGTTTTCCATTCATGTGCCTGGGAGTCTGATCCAAAATAGGTTCATAGATTATTTCAACAGTTTGTTTTGAACATGCAGAGTTTGCAAGCATACTTCTTGTTGCATTTGGATCACGTTGGGTTGTCATGGTTTTTCCGATGGAGGGCAGGCCTGGTAACTCTCTATGGGTGAGACCTTTACAAGTCATGCACAATTTCAAACATAATGTGAAACCCACCATCTTTATTCAGCAGCATATTCTACAAGTGCACTCACAGCAGATAATCCTGACAATGGTTTATTCTTGGCTCCAACCTCGCTATGGGAATATGGCCAGTTCTGATTTGCGAAGTAGACAAGCAGGACTAAAGGTGAAGTATGATGATATCTCTCATATGACATATTTTCTTGTCATAACGTTGTGTGACTCTTTGAAGACGCACAACATGGCAGACTATTGTTATTTTATTTTATATCATGGTCAGTGAGGATTTTAATGCAAACTGGCATAAGCCATTTTCATATAAACACAGGTACTTTGGCAAAAGTTGTTCCATGGATGGGAGCAACATTTGAATCACTTGAGCTGCATTTGCTTGTATGGAAAGTGCTATACAAATAAAGATTGATTGATGTGGGATGTTATGGGAATTAGAGATTTTAAGTCTGTCTTCCAAGAAAGAAAGAGGAGTGAAGGAGGCTTTATTTGTGAAGATAGAAAACCCAGAAATGAGGGGCTAACATTTAGTTTACTCCCTATCTACAACTGCCTTCTTTAACCCAAACTGAAATAAAACTGTTGTCAGACTGATACTCACACTAGGTCATGGCCATTTTAAGAAGTCTATGTGTAAACAACAAAAAACACGCACATCCGTCTCAAAGTTGTGTGCTGGATCGGAAAGATCAAATGCAGAAGTCTTACATACCCAGTAGTAGCTTTTAGAATAACAACACTTTTAGAATATGTCACCTATATTGTTTTTTTTGTAAACTGTTTCTTGACTGTTCACTCACACAGAAGTAGTTGTTGTTTTCAGGATGGCAGCTTGTAGCCGCAGTCGAACCTTGCCCCATGAAAGAAAATGCTGTTTTCATCACAACCTGCCGCAGTTGTCACAGTTGTTTAATCACTTTCATATTGCTTCATAATGAGCCAGGGAAAGAATATGGATGCATTGTTCACTGACAAGATGTTCTGAGCGGAGGGCTGCTGTGTCAGGTCTAGATTACCTTTACAATCTCTTTTAAAAGACTGAAAGTGAAGCCAAGCCCATCCATCTTATTACAGATCTATAGCTCTCCACATTAATAGGCTTAACTCTGTATAATCCAGATTTTTTTTCTTTTATCTACGCCTCTTCAAACATGCAAATCCTGTTTTTTTTTTTTAAACAAGCAGGTGCAAGTGACGATCTTGTAAACACTGAATATATTTTGGAAATGCCTGGCAGTGGATTTCAGTGTCACTTTTTGCAAACAAATATAATTGCTTTCTGAATCAAAGCCACTGTGATGTTTTCCGAGCAGCTCATTGTTCGTAATCTGTCACCTCACTTAGGAAAAAGTTGTAAAAAATAAATTAATAATTGCGAGAGACGCGCGGGGTCCAGAGACACTCCCGGACTTTAATATATGTGAGTACTGTGTTTTGTTTGTCTCCGTGTGTGATGGATGCTCGGTGCGACTGTGATGAAATGGAATGCATCAGTTAATTAGTTTTCCTTGGACAGTGCTACGGAGTGGACCGTCAGCCATTGGAGCATAATCCTACTGTTTACATGGGGTATAGTGCAAACACAGCCAAGAGACTCATAAAACATATTACTGTCCACACATGCACATAGTGGATTACATAATATGGCCACAAATTTAAAATATGGGCATATGACAGCGGAGATGCCTGGTCTGTGACGAATGATCCGGTCATGTATGGGAAACATGCAAAAATAGATACAGTATATGTCTGTGCAAGTTCTCAATTGTACAATAGTTGTCCACCGTAGGCAAAGATTCTTCAGTCTTCATCTGCACTCTGTAGTTGAAGTGTAGGACGTTTCGTTCTTTATCCAAAGAACTTTGTCAGCACTGAGCATGCTGGCCGCTCGTGGGCACTATGCGATCGTTTGCGGCCTCAAAATATGAAGGTTGTGCGCTACTGGCCGCATGAAAAGGTGTGAATCGCAGTTGGATTATCGGTCGCAGCTGAATGTCATGCATGCACAAAATTCAGTGGAGATCGATTGCGACTGCATTTAGCCGCTTCAGTCGTGAGTATCAGACTCGCGCTATTCATGTTGTAGGTATTAGAGCATATAACCTCCTACAAATACAGACAAAGTTATTTCCTCCCCTTATCACACTGCCCCAGGCGACTGCAGATTCAACGTTTTTCTTTATTTTGTTAGTTTGTTCAACAGGTGAACATGAATTTAAAAAAAAGAAAGTGAAGCGGCAGCCACGCATTTAGTTGAACGCGTAGCTGTCGACTTCTCAAACATAAAACAGTAGGACTGCATGCATTTACGATTTACGATGAAGCGAAGCCTGTCACAGCATCGTGGAGAGAAAAACAAGTCCTTCTTGCATGAATACAGGCTACTCCATGTCTCCAAGACCATTCTTTAGCTATAAAGTCCAAGTGAGCACGAACGATGAAGGAATGTAGGCTACATGACAGCGCTTCCCACGCGGTTCTCAATTCCACTGACCGAGCACAACAGTGCGGCGTCACTGGCAGGTGCACGCGTGCCGTGTATACAGTGCGTCTCACACATCCTGCGTATGTGGTTATGCGCGTGAGCTTGCGTGCCACAATGTTGTGGGGACGCAAGAGCGGCCACACATGCAGCGTTATAATTCCATTATATTTCCTACTGGAGACAACAGCAATGCACTACGCACGCCTCGAAAAATAGGATCCATTCTATTTTGGCCAACGTGCGTAAATCTGACGCACGGTACCTCGCGCGCATCGTGCAATTCACCACAATGAAAACGAAACAGAAAAGCAACAAGCGCACGTAACTTGCGGAGCAGGTGAAGAGGCCACACGAATGGCCCGTGAAACACTCTCTCACCGGCCGCTCACCGCTCGTTTTTCTTCTTTGCACCACTCGCATTTGGATACTATCCAAACCAACCGCATCCAGTCACAACCCGTAGTCTATTGTGACTGTGACGGCGATTTCTCGGCGACCTCTGCGGCTGATGGCGATTTCAAGTTTGGCGCAGACCAAATGGGGGGAAAAATCACTGCGGTCAATGCGCCAATTGTGACAGGCCCTTTACGAAGAAACCAGTAGGAGGAGTTAACCTGTAGGAGGAGTAGCCTGTAAGCCCCACCTCTCTTAGTTCTAAAGATTGGAGAAAAACAACCTTAAACTATTCACACCTGATTACTGCTCGTTGCCTTCTTATTGTCTTACCCTGGGCTTTGTTCTAAGGATGTTCGCACCTTTCTATGGCCCTGCCCCAGCCTCTGCCTCAACTTCATTAGCATGACATAGGGATGGTTTCGGCTGAAGTATATTATTGTAAATAGGAGCTAAGTTAGGAGCTAACTCCCCCATTGCGGTTCATGGATGGATTCTCCTTTTTAACTCTGCGCTCAAACCATCTATTTTCGTTTGCTAAAATCTTAACTTCACTGTCTTCAAATGAGTGATTTGTGTAATATACTTCAGCCAAAACCATCTTTGCCCACAAAATAGATATACATTTGTTTAGATGTGTTGCTGTTTGTGCAAAGGAGTGGAATCCTTTGCAATTGTGTATCATGTTGTCCTTACATGTCTTGTTTTCACCTAAGAATGGCGCAAGAAACTACAAGCCATACCCCTACCACCCAACTCATCATCGGCTAACTATTGTATCCCAGAAAAAATAATTAACTTTTTTGTAAATTGTAAGTTGCTTTCAATTCAAGCGGGTCGTCTCATGGTGAGAAGATCTGGGATTTGAATCAAGCATGACTGCAAACGTAGCTTACCATCATGCACCCCCCCCACTCCCGCCATATTCCCCTTGTGTGAAGCGCTTTTAATGGCTTATCATATGAAAAGCACACAAGAAATAATAATATTTCCCTGTTTCCCTCTTACTTTTGATTTTGGCAAAAGTTTTTTTTTTTTTTTTAAGTAGAATTGAGGATGCTAGTATGTTTTATAGGTTTTCTATATACTATAAGTTTCTGTATATGTACTCCTGAACTGACATTGGAAGGAATTTGTGCAGGTGGCAGTAGAGCACAATATGACCGCTGCTGTTTAGCTGAGATTGATTAACTGATAACATTAATTGCACAGAGCCTTTGTGTACGGGCTGAGAACAGCCCATCGACTGCTGTAATGTAATTGCAATGCAAACAGAGACGCCAGATAACAAATCAAATAAGGGTATTCCAGAGCTATTTGTATCCATAGGTACTGTGCTACACTCGAGTGAGGGGTTTTGGAGGGCTATCATAAGTCTTGTCTGTTAAGGTGAGACACTACAAATGAACTACTACTACTACTACTAAAACTACTACTACTGAGTTGCAAGTTTTCTGTCCTTTTAGTTGTGTCAGCACACGGCCAAATCCACCACAAGTTGATTCTGGGGCATTTTGAGTTATTCACATATTCTGAAAGTGTAGTCTCCAAGCTTTCCAACGATGTGTAACACGTGGAAATCTGATAATATTTGGAGAAGGCTTTTGAAGGTAGACCCTTAGATAATCCAGAGATAAACCTTCTCTTACATCTCATTTCCGTTGTTCATTTTGTCATTGGCTGAAGCGACTATCAATCAAGCAGTTGGTGTTGACGTAGCTAAAAAAAACAAAAAAACGCGCACTGTATATCCTGAAAATACACCCGGTTTTCAAACACAAAATGTACGCTTTTAAAGAACACCAATGTACTGTTATCTGAAACATGGAGAGGTTTCTCTGTGATGTCAACTAACAGATCTGGTCCAAAACCTGACAATTGAAGAGAAAAAAAAAGTTTCCCCTTAAGGTAGAATTACTGTACGTATTTCAGTGTAGCTGTGATTCAGATGGGCAAGCGTGAATATTGGCCTTTGAGCAAAAGGTGCTGCACTGATACATGAATGCTAACAGACATTCAGTCTGATTGTAAGGTCAAACCACAATATAAAATAATGCTATTTTAGTCTTGCCAAGTTCTGAAGAGGGTAAAAAGGGGGAGACCGAGGCAGATTGTCACATTGAGATGCTGGAGGACCTTACATCCCTCACCTGGCCTGGCAATGCCTCAGAATCAGTCCCGAAGAGCTGAACTCTGGGTAATCCCCTCATACTGCTGCCTCCGTGAAGAGAATGGATGGACAAATGGCCGTCCAGGTGTCCACACATTCAACTATCATAGCTTTCAGGTATATCCTCTCACCACTTCAACACATCCGATGACCTTTTGTAGCTGCTCTCCCCTAATTACCCACATGGGCAGATGCATATGAAAAGAAATGCATACTGTCAACCACCCTTTCTCCGGGTTTTGTATCCGTCTATTTTTCATGACCCCTCAACACTGTGTGGCATGTATAGAAGGGGCACTCAGAAATCTGTGCGGGTCTTGTTTGCTAATCATTTGTCACTGTTTCTGCTTCCCTCTGCCAGTGCTTTGGAGCCCTAATGTGAGGTTGAGGCGCGCTAATTAGCCGTTGCCACCGGTTTCACTCTGCCTCCATCCTTCACTCTTGTGTTCTTTACCCGTGAATGGCCTTCCTTCTCATTACTGTCATTGTATAGAAACTGGAACAAGTGGCAACCAGAAACTGCAAAGGCCGCAAAGAGGCCTACATACGGTATCTTACTCATTATGAAGTCTTATTTGTCTATTGTGTGCTGGTCCAATACATGACATTATGGCGGAGGTCATTACTGGGGACTTGCATGTTATCAAGTCAGATAGTTTACCTACACAGTTTTCCTTCCTTGCTTTATTGTCCTTTGGCAAAATACTTTACTCGTACCGTAAAGTAGGTGTTTGTTTGGTGGTGGGCGAGACATATGTTTGTTATTGATTATTTGGTAGGGGCTATGTTATAGAACACACAATGGGACTCATGCCAGTAAGCATGCCATGCAGGATTGTAACCATGGGCTTATTTCCATCAGATAACCCAAGCACACTCTCATTCATTCTTGCCAATTGTACATAGTCTTAGTGGCTTAGTGGTGGGGAAAACCAGAGCACCAAGAAGAAACCAACACAGACACATGAGAACTCCACACAAAAAGGCTCCATCAGGCCTGAAGATCACAGGACCTTATTGCTGTGAGGAAAGATCGCTAGCCCCTTCCTTGTCTATCTATGCCTTATTGGATTTGGATCTCAACGCAACTGTTACGGGCTTCGGCCCCGTTATCTATTTCCTTTATTCCTGTTCTTCTCTGCTGGTGTTTTTTTTTTGTGCATAAATCCTCGGCTTGGCGGTCCCTATCCTCCGGTTGGAAGATTGCCTCTGCGCCTCCGGCTGTGGTGTCCCTCCTTCAGTATTAGCCAGGCCTGGGAGCGTCCATCCAATCCGGACCAAGAACCACGCCTTAAAGATACCCACACACATGGCCTGCTCCTGGCAGCTGGTTTTTCATTTGCACCAGTGCACCCTTTGTTCGGTTGTGTCTCCTTAGTTGTCACCATTGGCTAGCCTTATTTTTCATTGAGACACTTGTTCTGTTATATTATTAGTTCCTTTTCTGGTAAAATGTAGTTTTCTCATAGAAGCTTTGTTTGTTTGTGTTGTGTTTAGTTGGAGTAAGTTGTTTTGTGTTATTTCAGTGGTTAATATTAATTTGTTAACTTATTATTGTTCCGTTAGTTGTAATATGTTTTCCCCTTTAGGAACACTTTGTTCAATTTATCTACTTTTTGTTCAATTAAATTCCTCAATTATCTTCACACTTTATGTATTTCCTTAAACCCTAGATTTCCCACAGAGGTCGTTACAGCAACTTTAGAATCTTACAATTTGTTTCTTCATACTTTCAAAACAATATGAAGTATGTATCCAACTCACAGCAGGAACCTTGGTTCACACTAGCCATATAGGGGGTGGGAGTTAAAAAGTCTTGACTTCTTCCCACTCCTTTTCGAGCTGGATTTTTGTTAATAATACAAATACAGTATTGAGTATTATGTATTGTTTCTTTTTCATTTTGTTGTTCTTTGTTTGTCATGGCTCGAAATAAAAAGTATTCATATTTCATATTTCACACTTTCATTCTGGGAATGAATGAACGACAGAAATATTTTATGATTTGGAAATATTTCCTTGATTTCCTGGCATAATTTTTACTCATTGCGTGTGTCAAAGAAAATGAGAAAGAAGGGAACAGCATCTACTGGTTTACCGAAAATCCTGGATAATAGCTTTCCCAGGTTGTATTTAAGGGGAGACACTGCAGGTGAATAGGGAAAAATCGTGAATAGAGTGAATCAATTTGAAACTTTAGCTGTATATCGCTGGCATGAATATCAGAATAAAATGGATTAGAAGTTTTCTCTCATTTTCTGTTTTCATATAAGACTCATATAAAAATGGCCAAAATGTCTACATTTTTGGTGACAAAATGTAAATAATGGCTACAGACAGATTTAAATGTATGGTTTCATTTTGTTGACATATTACATACAAAGATGTGTTCAGAGGGGATTTTGGATATCGTGTTTAGATTTTTGATTGAAATCGTTATTAGTGAATAAGTCTGTAAAAATTCAAGTTTTGTCTTGGTTTTTGAGGTTCGAAACTCAATAGATAAATCTAGGAATTCAATATTGGAAAATACCTCTGACCAAACCTTCAAAATAATGTTAAGTCCAAGACTGTCAAGTTTGGAGTCTGTAGGAGCTAAAGTAGAGATGTTGTCGCAATAATGTGAGAAAAATGCATTTGGAGAAAATGGTATTTGCATTTACATTTTCCCATATAGTGCTGTGGAGCAGTGTTTCCCAACCTTTTTAAGCCAAGGCACCCTTTTAACAAAAGGGAAATCACAAGGCACCCCACTAAACAAAAATGTCACAAAAAAAGTATATTTATTGAACTATAATGAACACATTATGTCACAATAATCATGCATCAATAACCCCCCATTTGTCTCATTTGCAGCATGACTGTGTGCTACTTTGGTGTTAGTAACTGTTCTACCTGACCACTATACGCCAGTCGTTTCTCCATAGCAGTGTTTCCTGAGTTGGAACACATCTTTGTATCTAAACACTGGAGAAATGTTCAATCAGTGTATAATTACACTCCTTATTGTAAAGATTAGGTTATTTGTTTATTTATTAATATTGAGTTTTGCCTTAAAATAGTAATATAATGTGTGTGTAGCTGTAGTTTTGCTAACATCCATCCATCCATTTTCTTCCACTTATCCGGGGGCAGCAGTCCAAGCTGCCTGGCTCACATTGCACCAGTCCCTTATGGCTCCTCCTGCAGGTGGTGGGTCCACAGGAGGATGGCCTCCCGACGCTCCTCTGGGTGACGTAACTGGTCTTGATGGTTTCATCATAAGAGGCTTCTGAACCACTCTTGGTCTAACCCGTCACCTCGGACCTGTTTGCCCTGGGAGACCCTACAGGAGCATAATGCCCCAGACAACAGAGCTCCTAGGATCATTCAGGTGCTCAAACCCCTCCACCACGATAAGGTGGTGGCTCATGGAGGGGTTTTTTTTACTAATATTTCAAATCAAAATGTTTTTGAAGCATTTAAGTTGTAACTTATTCAGTTGTGATGCAAAATAATAGCTCAGAGCTGTTATTATTATATTTGTTTTAACAAATACTATCAAGTTATTGCTATGGGGTTAGAATCATATGATTATGAAGGATAAAATCAAATTGAATTTTCTTGACTTCAAGGCTCTGTGAACTTCCATTATGAACAGATGTATAGGCTATCTTCCAATCTTCCATATTACATGTTTGCTATCCCATAAATCAGAAATACCAAAGACCATTCTCACATACAAATAAAACAGCAAAATAAAAGGAATGATGACATAACATGACATGACATGACAAGTTCAAGACTGAGACTGTGGTGCTAACTATTTGCATTCTAGCAGCAACATCTATTAAAGGCTGTATCGACAAAAAACTCATTGTGTTGGTAGAAATCTAAGTTGTCTCTTGGGGTTGTGTGCAAATGTAAAAACCACACCACCATGTTGTACATACAGAGAGCCTGTCTGTCAGCCTGAGATTCCCTGTTTTTATAATGATTGAATATGGAGTCCAGCTCTGGCCTAAATCAATGTGGCGCCTGCCCTTTCTCAATCCCCCACAGGTGTCCAATGATTCAATGGCCTCCCTTCCTCAGAAGCAGTGCACAGCCACATATTGGCAGGCCTGTTGCATAGTGTTCCCTCAGCCACCACTAGCACTGACCTCAATCTGTATTCTCCCAAGCATCCTACTGTAGTTTGTTGCAGATAAATGCCACTTGTCAAAAGCAGCCGGTTTATGGCATGTGATTTTGCGAGACATCGGGGGGAGAAGAAGCAATCAAAGAGAAATGTGCCAGTGTTTCATTGTGACTTTTCAAAATTGACTGGATTTTTGTGTGCGGATGATTTTGGCATCAAAGATGGGCAAAGAAAATAAGGGCTTTGTGCTTGAAGTGATGTTTATTTGTTTTTCAACATTTCTCCCATAAGCTGAAAGTGTTCCAGATGGAGCCTTTTAGATGTGTTGTTAGATTGTCTAACAGCATGTGCGCTGAATAGATCTGAGATCGGAGGGTGAGCCAAATCACAGGTATCACAGGATATTACAGCAGTTAAGCTCAGTTAAAGGGGCTCCTTTGTTGACATCTGCCGAGGAAAAGAAATTAAAGGGACTATACCCATTAAGAAAGTCATTGTAAAGTGAAATATGTTTTAGCCCTGTGTATCACCGTATTTTCCGGACAAAAAGTCACACTTTTTCTCATAGTTTGGCTGGTCCTAGGGATGGGAATTGGTAAGATTTTTGCATTTCCAATTACATTTTCATCTGAAGAATTCTCCCTTATGTCCCAATATGTCCCTGTCATTGTCACAAGCTGATGTTTCTTTCGTGAGTTGTGAGAGCCTCCGAGTCTTTGTGTGCGATCTCCCCCAGGCAAGATGCCCCATGATCCCGCAGACGGACTTGTTCCAAGCCGATCGAAAAACATGACATTTGTGTAATTTAATACCATGCTGGTGAGGTGTTTACGCTGTTACTGCATTACCACATTTGCGTTACTACGTGAAAGTTTTGTAAAATAAAGCCCCGCTTTAGACGCTTTTTCCTCCATGTTTGTTTTCTTTCTTCAACTAAACTCTGAGAACTACATCATGGAGCCGATAAAAGGGATCGATAATGAAGTAGACATACGGTTCCGATGCTTTGGCCGAACAGAACTTGTTACTGCATATGAATTACTATGTTACGTTAACATACCAGACACCTATTCAGTTTGTTGTTTATGCTTCATGTGTCACAATTGAACCAAGTTAAGGACCCAAAAGCAAACGAAAAAGCAGTTTTCAAGAATTTATTGAACAGGGCACGAGTGGAGGTACAAGGGGTGCGTTGTCGGAGCGAGCGGGAACAAGGACCAGAGGTTAGTAGCCGGAGTTGAGGCTGAGGCACACTGGGCTGGAGAATCACAAAAATAAGGAATCCAAAATCAATACTTTCAGGAACAAGAAAAATCACAGCGCAAAAAATACAATGATATAGAGCCGGCGTTCACCACTGTGGTTGACGGACGATCTGGCAGAGAAGAGGTGGAGAAACCAGGCTCATATACGGCAGGTGATGATTAGTGATGAGATGTGCCAATCAGCCTGAGGAGGAGGAGCCACGCCCAGGAACTCCAAACACAGAACAGAGGGGAGGGGGACAAAACAGGCATGGACCATGACATTGTGCAGCTGAATAACCATCAGTGTGTTACAGTAGCATACCGTACACCTATTCAGCCTGTTGTTCTCTATGCTATCATTATTATTATAACTGTCTGTTCTTGGTCCCGAATTTTGTAAAATAAATTTCCCTCCAAAAAATGCGACTTCTAGTCCAGTGTGACTTGTATATGTTTTTTTATTCTTCATGATGCATTTTTTGGCTGGTGCGACTTATAGTCCAGAAAATACAGTATAGTATAGAGAGAAAAAGAGAGACCACTGTCCAGCGACGGCAGCTCAGCCTACTGTTTCATGAACTATTGTTGGTGATTGTAAACCCAGAAGTATACAGCATTGCACTAAAAGGCTGCTTTGCCCCATGAAAGGTGTAAAATGTGTTTATAAATGCATCCCCATGATGACACATGTCTGTATAGGTTATGTGAGTGATTCATTTGCAAAAACACATAAGTGCCATAGACAAAAATCAACGTATTCTTGTAATTTTCTCTTTGTGTAGCAGTGTTTTTAATGACCAGATCTTTCTTAGTGCATCAAAAAAACAATATTACTTGGTCAAAATTGATTCAATTTACTTCAACTGGTGTCACCTGCGGAGTACGGTAATAAAAATCTAAAACAATTCAGCAAAAAATTGAAAACGGAGATCCTGTATCTGCTTGTTGAAATTAAACTTTAACTAGCTAGGCAATATTAACTTAATCTCTCTTGACATGGTTTGACAATTCAAAACTTCTGGGTCACTTTTCAGGGTCACAGTTACAATAATGCAAACAACAACTTGCTTGCAGGTTCATGAAATTGTCTACAAATGTCTGAGTTTCATGCTTTGCTCCACTATTAAAAAAAGGAAGATGAAGAACATTAAGAACATAGTGATGTAGAAACACCAATATAGTCCTTAAGGTCAGTAACTGGTGGTTTCCTGTATGAGTGGACATCTATTAAAATAAGTAGCATAGAAATGTTATCATTATGGTGGGCATCCGTTCAGAAATGTGACATGGGAGAGCACTATCAAAGAGGTATATCCGAGGTGGGGCTGCAGCACAAGCGTCAGAACAAAATCAATGGACATTGGGGGGATAAATGGGCCAATCAGTCAGACAGTCAGCCCTATTGAACGGGCGGCAACAGGCCGTGGGTCCATAACAGTGGGAGGTAGGGGAGAGCCAGGGTTGTATGACATGTGAGATAATGGTACTTACAGGTGCTCGTCCTGTGCAGCTGCAACATGTGACCTGGATCACGGGAAGAGTGGCCACTGCGTTGTGTAGGGGCTGCTTGGTCTCTTATATGTGGGAGATATGCAGTCCTTCTATTATGTATGAACAGGGTTATGCTGGACAGACGCTATGTGGGGTCATGATTAAGTATCCTTGCTGGGGGTAAGGAGGGCTAACCACTCTGCAGTTATCTTCACCAGACCATGGTTTATGTATTGGAGTCAATAAACATGTTTCTATGAAGTAAACATTGCTGGATTTGATTTTGCAAACATGACACTTAGGGGGTCCTTTATCAAAATAGCGGGTGCAAGTTGAAAAATAAAATATGTTAATATTTTTTTTCAAACAAAATCTTTTTTTTTCAATTTTAGTACAAGTAAAAATAGCTGAACAGAATCACATGTTCTTCCGTATTGTATCAAAATACATTCTAGTGCAAACTGTTCAAGTTTTTGCTCTTATAGACCTATGAAAATACTATATTCTTCATCACATTAAATTATTGGCCTATTGAAAACTGTTGTAGCATTGAAAGATTGACTGTAATAATATATGTTGGTTAATCTGTGGTAGATATTTATACAACATGCTGGGCGTCCAATTCAATGTGTTTTACAGTATTATTACTGGTTTAGCGAAGTCGTCTCCTTAGAATTATAAGGTCCTATCTGACATTTTTGTCCAAATTGAGTTATTCACATAACTCCTGGACAAGTTCCTGGACACCTTCTGTACACGATATCTATTTTTTTGTAAAGTTTGATTCATTTTTTCGGTTTTTATGAGCAAAAACATAAGGTTCTATCTGCAATAGACAGGCGCAACAAAAAGGTTAACGCCCCCTTTTTGGTGTTACCAGAGGCTGCGTTCATTGAGATTGATGGGGAAACATCGACTGAGATCTTCACATTTATCTCTGAAAAATAACAATTTATGCGTTTCTGATATAAGAGGTAAGCAAATCAAGAGATTTTTTTGCTGTAGAAGATTCACAGAGTGGACAGTTGATGTTTTAAAGTGGGCTAAAGTTAGCAGGAAGTTAGCATATTCAGGCTTCAATATAAAGTGTTTAACCGTTCATAGGTCAAAAACGAAGCAATATTGAAATATAAGAAGCTGGAAAATGACTCACAGTTATACAGGCATTGTGAATTTGATGTGGGATTTGATCCAATTTGATCAAATCAAGCCACTATGAATGGCTAAACACTTTATATTGAAGTCCGAATATTTTGAATATCCTCATAATATAGAATATCCTTTCCTTTTGGTTGCCATACAGATGTATTCGATACCCATCCTGACTCAAAATATCTGTATGCAGAAAGGCTTTTATATGCTTGATTTTCCTGAGTATGAAGACGGAAAGTCTATCAAGTTACTGTAAATATCGGCAAACTCGACTGAATGTATGTTGACAGAGAACTTCACGTCAGTAAAAAACTCGTCTGGAAGCTTGTATGGGTCTGTAATATCCCACAACAGTTTGTTTGCGTATCGAAGTGCCGCATTTCCTTGTAAGTGAGTTGTGACAGATGTAAGGGCGAAGACGCTGCATAATTGTGTGGAATCGCGATCGTTTTCTGTAGCATTCTTCATTTTTGTTTCGCTTCAAAATCCTGCGTGCTTACATTTCCGGTCACGTGACTGGGAGACGCCTCTAGTTCATCTGAAAGGCGTCAACAACAGTCTGAGATCTTGGCCGCGTTATCTGTCGTCCCGCTCGCAGAACAGAGCTTGTCCGGGTGAGTGCGCCGGATTGCTGCCACACTGGTCTGCGCGAAGGTGGCACCTCCTCACCCTTTGGTCTGTCCGTTTCCTCGCTCGCCGTCGTTCTTTCTCATCTCTACAAACACAGCAGCGAACACACATGTTGCTACTCTCCGTCTTCCAGTCACATAAAGCAGGGGGAGGAGTTTCCCACAGACATAGAGCTCTTCTCAGTGAGCCAGAACGCACACGGCGCAGGGAAACTTCTGGAAATACTATTAGCGGCACAACTAAAATCTTTGAACGATACGTATCAAACTTATTTTGCATATTAAATCGAAGAGGTCATATCGAATAATATTGAGATTTGTTGCATCCCTAGAAAGTGACCCCCATAGTGCTACTGGTACATACTATAGCCTTTTTTTCTTTTTTTTTTTTTTTTTGTGAAGTTTTTTTTTTTTTTTTTTTTTTTTTTTTTTTTTTTTTTTTTTTTTTTTTTTTTTTTTTTTTTTTTTTTTTTTTGTGAAGGTTCTCAGTCGTACAGGAGTTGTCCATCGTAGGCAAAAATTCTTCAGTCTTCCTCTGTACTCTGTAGTTGAAGTGTAGGACGTTTCAATCTTACTCCAAAGATCATCATCAGCTACTGAAGGTCTGGAGCACGCTGTGGGTATATAAATCCAGTGAACCAGCAGGAGGAGCCCGCCTCTAGGCCCCTCCTCTCTTAGTGCTAAAGGTAAAGTACTTAACGAGGGTCCATTGTCTCCCTGAGCTACTCTCTAAGTTGTTGATACTTGCCTATGGCCCTGCTGCTTCCAGGAGTACAGGCTCATTTGCATGACAACTATCATAAATCGGATCCGATTTATGATAGCTTACTGAGACAAAAACCGATTGGCAATAACAACCTCAGAGC
>OMNZ01104724.1:0-13285 GCA_900303255.1 Lesueurigobius sanzi | reverse complement strand
GTCATTTTCTTATAAAGCCATAAGCCTCTGGAACACTCTTCCAAATGAAATAATCTCATGTACAAATTATTGTGTTTAAACGCCTGACAAAAAAATGGTTATTGTCACAACAAACCTGTCTGCACTGAGTGACTGTGATATTGTATGAATAGTTGAGTGAATGTTTGTGAGTTTCCTGAAGAGGGACTGATTTTAAACAAACAAATTGCCCCAACCACTTCAGATGCGTTTTCCTGCATTCTGGTGCATTTTATTTAATACATAGTATTTTCAGATGGTCTTTATGCTGTTGTTAAAATGTATAATTATGGCTTTTAGAATAGATTTTTAAGGGAGAAAACAAATTAGCCCCCTTCATAGTTACAGCCCTGGGAATAAGTACTCGTGGCCTCTTTTTTTTTAGAGTTTATACAGTACAATGATTTAGAATTTATTAATCCACTTCAAGTATAGTGAGAAAAGCATAGCGATTTTGCTGCACTAAATCACATTATTGACTGACACATCTGTTCATCAGCTGCAGGTGACCTAAGTCTGTGAATACGAGGTGGAATCAAAAAATAAAAACTGACTGAAAGCTTGAGAAGAGGAGCCTTTGTAAAGACTACACACTCCATACAGTCATTATTTTCTCTGTATAAGCCAGGGGTGTCAAACTCATTTTGGGTCGTGGGCCGAAATTCCCGTACGATGGCAGGTCTGGGGCTGCATATACAGGTATTGTAAACAGGAAAATACTATCGACAAAACATGTTTTCAATAAATGATTAATAATAATGAGCACTGTAATAATTCAGCACATTTGATTGACATTTTAAAATTGATCTGGGCCCTACAGGACTGCAGCCTAATAAATAACAATAATGGCTTACACCTGTGTCACCAGGAAATTTTAATTACCCAGTAATTTAGTGCAATCTGGTGTGTTTTAGATGACCATATTCTATTTTAATCAGTCTTATTAGAAAATGACAAAAATTAGAACACTGGCTCATTATTATTACTTTACTCTTACACTCAGTTTTAAAGCTGGCAATACTTTATTTTTTTTTATATTTATCTATTTATAAAACTATTTACTTATTTAACCAAAACTTTTACCAGTAACAGAACAGCTTCTGTTTGTGTAGCTTTTATAATGGTACAGTTTCAGTGCCCTCTGCTGGACAGGTGTGGAATTAGTAGTGGCTGGATTGAGCATTTTGGGTAACTCCGGACAGGAATGGGCTAGAGACTTTTTTTTTTTTGACATGTTCATAAATTCACGGCCAACCAGCCCGTATCATACCGTTTGACACCCCTGGTATAAGCTGTTGAAAAGCAGCATCACATTCAGTTTAATCCATGGAGAGATGAGACAGAGGTTCCGACAGCCTGAGGAGAGGAGCGGCGCTACAGCTAAAGAGGGGCGGAGCTACAGTTGCATCACCTGCAGTAGAGGGTGCACTTCTGACATGAATGTTTAAAGGGGCACTATGCAACTTTTTAAGTGGAAAAAGTGGAAAGTAAAGGTGCCATGCTTCACCCAAACAGCCACTGGGTCACTAAAAGGTCAAATATGCACAAATATCAGGAATTTATTTTTCACTTAAAAAGTTGTATAGTGCTCCTTTAAACTACTAAATTTCAACGCGATGTTACAAAACTCCCCGGAGACGCAGGAGGACCAGAGAGGGCTTTCTGAAACCGCATGTCGCTATCACTTTCGGTTCCAAAGTTATGCTCAAAAGTCATATGAACATATGTAGTTTTTGTTTGTTTTTTCAAGTGCAATTTGGCGCCCCCTCCAGCAGATGGCGCCCTAGGCAGCCGCCTTGTTTTTAGGGTTTCGTACCAGAAACCTACCAGTCACCTTAAAAAACAATTGTTATACATATACCCCAATGGGCCACAGAAAGGTCAAATACGCATCAAGTTTTTTTCATGTAAAAAATTACATAATGCACCTTAAATTTGAGGACTGTGAAGCACATTGTGCACCTTGTAGTTGTTAAGACATTAAACAAATCAATATTGATCGATTGAAGAAGGAAAGGGTAAAAATGTCTGATGAGATCATTTTGCATGTACACCTAAGATGTGCACACCTGAAAGCTAATGTTAATACAGAGACCATGATCTTCCAAATATGAATAAACAAGCTATTACAGTATTTAGAACACTGATATAATACGTGTTTCTCTTGTTAAAGTTCATCTACTGCTTTAGTAATCCATGCCAACTTAACCATGGCGTGGAATACCCATGTAACCTTGACGTGATAAGTCCACAAAGTCTTTTGTAAGGCTATTATCATTGCTAAATCCTTGCACTACCTGCATTAAAGGTTTATGTGATTTAGATCTACCTTGACCTGATAGGCAAACCTATCCACATTTATAGAGGACTGTGTGTGTTTACTGTCTAGTGTCAATTGTGAGGTTAATAAATGAAATCTTATACATTGTAGTAGGTTAATATGTCATGTCATATTCATACATTCATTCATACATTCATATTACATGACTGTCCATTTGTTGTGTTTCATTTAACCAAATCTTCTTTGTATTCAAAATATGATTATAAACAATCTTATATCTTATCTCTTGCTGGCACTACAATCACAACTCAGCGGCTGAATGTTGAGGACAGGGCTGCAACTAATGGTTATTTTGGTAATCAACTGATTATTTTTTTAACAGATGAATCATTTGGCTGTAAAAGGTGCATAGATATTGTATTTTTATAAACGTTTTTGCACACATTGATAGAGTAAACATAAAGTTATTGTCCCCCAGGCCAGAGGTTACATTAACTGAAAATTCTCTGTCAATGACTGAATATTTTGTGTTTTGACAGAAAATTTTGAAGGCTGTCTTTCATTTTGAAGGATTGAAAAATCAAGCCATCGTCATCATTTGAAAGTTTTAAACATGTTTTAACACACACCAAATATATTGCTCACAAATTATATTTACATTTGCATCCATTGATCCTGTAATCTGTGTTTTCTTACATGTATAATACTAGGTATATAATGAGAAGTTAATTAATGAAGAATAAAAATAGCTTACGACAGATTTTTTACAACCCTGTCTGTCAAAATGACTGAGAAAAATGTTCCATAGCGAAACCACTGCCCCAGGCTGACATTTCATTGACAATTCATTGACATTTCATTGTTTGATGTTTGATATTGTTGTGATATTGGGCGATACAAAACCTGATTGATTGATTATGTGAACATGCCATTCCTCATTTCAAAGCTCAGTGAAAGTGAGAGAGTCCTCTTGTATTTTTTTCCAAACTGGTTTTGCCATAGGATCTGAAAACTCTAAGGCTGGGGCTCATTCTGCTCTGATTTGATTATGGTCTTGAGATTGATCTCATATCTGGGACAAAGAGAGGGAAAATATTTACAAAAAAACATATTCATAGTATGATTTGTTGTCAATTCATTGATTAGTTGTTTCAGCCAAAATCTCATTTGAAATCTCTTGAAGCAGCTCAAGTAAAACTTTTAATCATAGGATCTGGCAATACAAAGCATGGATGGAACTATTATATATTTTTTTTCTTTTTTGTGATGAATAATCAATTCTTATCAGAAAGTTTAAAATTCATTTGAACATGTTACTTAATCATCTGGGTACTACTCTTCATTTGTTATAGTAGGCCACTAGGCCCCATGCATCTGCCCGTGATCTACATTAGATCCATCTGTAGAGGGCGCTGTGTACTGTGGGCGTGGTTTGACGGCTAAAATGCACTAAAATTGCGGCAAATTATAGAAATACCACCATGTTTTTTTTTTTGGTTTTTTTTTAAGTACATCAGGTGAAACGAGAAAATTATATATCTAAAAACACAAACAGGTTCACACTTAAATGTTTGAATTTTAAATAGTTCCTGTGCAGGCATCGCCATCTTTAGTAAGGGACAATAACATTTACAATAGGAGCAATAAGTTGCTGTAATTTGTTTAAAGTTAAAGTATATTCAAACTATTGGACTCTCAGTGTTGTTCCGGTGTGTTCTTACATGGAGCACGGCGTTTTGACATAACCAAGATGGAAATATGAAAATAATGAAGAAAGAATTCTGAATGAAGCCGCGAGCGGGTCTCTGTCGCCATGTTTACTTTGGGTGACGCCAACTCTCCATTTTCCTCCGCCTCTAGTTGTCAAGAAGATGGCAGCTTCCAGGCAGGCATGAGAGGGGACACTTCTGCACAAATCGAATGAATTTGAATTATTTTTACAATAATAAACACCCCATCCGTGTTTCCGCAACCACTGCACCGAAATAAGTAAGTAAAAAACAAAACTACTACGTTTTAGAGTGCAATTTGGCTTTGTTGTGGCAAACCGCCCGGCCATTTTTCTTGTGGGAGCTGTAGAAGTAGGCCGATCGTCAAAAGATGGCTGCTTCCAGAGACGGCATGAAACATAATAACACTTTGTTTATGCACCCAAGTTATATATAGATGCACGTTTGATGCATTTCTTTCCATTCATATGTGCTGCATTTTGCATAACCCTTAACATCACTGTTCTTTTCATTTAATTATAAGTATTTTGACAGATGCCAATGGTAAGGCTAACGATGCTAGCGTCGGCAAAGTAGGTTGAGTAGCTAGCCTGTAACACTAGCGTTAGCTAACGGAATGTAGCTTTCATTTGATAAAGCATCGTAGTATGTGTTCCGGGCTACCACGTACATGCGTGTATTTAACAATAAGCTGATTATGGGCTGAGAATGTATTGCTTGTAGTTTTTGCAACTATCTATGCACATTTACATATTTGAGAGATGAAAATCGAACTAGCCTGAATGCAAAGATTACTTGTTAGCTTACTAGCTACAACATGGCGACTCCCTGAGAGGCATGAAAACAGTAGTGCCTTGCTAACCAATGACATTTTTGAATTAAAGGTGTGCTGCTGTTGTGACTTTCGCGTTTGGAATAAATATAGTCAGTTTTGACCTTTTTAAAATACTACTTCCTACGAGATACTTAAAGAACTGTATCGGTGTTTGCTTCCGCCATTTTTCTGCTGGGCTAAAGAGTTAGCGGGGTTTGTTTGGTGCAAGATGGCTGCTTCTATCATGTTTTATTTTGTGTTTAATATTAGATTGCTCTTTGTATTTGGGTTAGCCTAAAACCCTCAGTGTGCCTTAGCTCTATACATGTAGTATTGTATAGAAGCTTTCCCAATTTCTGTGTGATGCTCATTTCTGTGGTCGCAACTACTGTGCACGAAACGAAACTGTCATTTCAAATCATAAAAACAAACGTTTAGCAAATGATCTCCCCCGACAGAGTCATGTCTGTTCCTGGCTCCGCGGTGTCGGGGACCACAGCATCTGTCCTGCAGCCGCGGTGGAAGCGGGTCCTGGGATGGTCTGGTCCTGTCCCTCGGCCCAGACACGGACACAGAGCTGTGGCCATCAAAGAACTTATGGTCGTTTTTGGAGGGGGAAACGAGGGAATAGTGGATGAATTACATGTCTACAACACAGGTAACTTTGGATATATCTAGATTTTTCCTAAAACCTAGATAAACTTTCCTAAAAACGAGATAAACTTTGCTGATTCTAAAGTGAAAGACAGACTAATCATATTTTTAAATGCTACACAAATTGCTACAATGTACTTTTCAATTTGATGCGAAGTCGGACTCCCTCGATATTTAATATTAGTGAGCGTGTACAAGTACAAGACTGTGGGAGTCCAAACAGAGCGTGTATTAATGTGCCCCCTCTGCTGGACAAAGTCTCTCAAAGCATTTAAAAAAGGCGGGCTGATTGAGCTGGTTTGTATACAAGCTTGTCTCATAGACATATCTGTACAATATAAATGGTAATTAGGGCTACACAATAGATCGTAATAAATATTGTATCACAATATTGGGTGATGCAATATTTATATCGCAAGAAACAACAATATGTCCCAAAATAAAGTCTAAAAGTCAAACTAAAGTCTTTCATCTACAATCAATACCTCCCCTCCCCCCAAACTCCTTAAGCCTTAAACAAAAACACACATGTAACTTATGAATGTGTAAAAAATTCAGTTTCAGTTACAATAATTTATTTCAATTTTCGCCTTGTTTTTATCCTTTTGATGAAACATAAATGACTTTGTGTTTAAAATAGATCATAGTGTGATGAAATGGATTAGTAAAATATCACCATAATCTTTATTGCAATATTACACTCCTGTATTTTTTTTTTTTTCTCAATATCGTGCAGCTTTAATTTTTGAATCAGTCACGAATAGTCTCTGAAAGATATTTGGTCAAATAATTGTAAGTTGTAATAAACTTATTATTAACATTAATTGTAATTTGTATTTTAGCTACCAATCAATGGTTCATACCAGCAGTCCGTGGTGACATCCCTCCTGGTTGTGCAGCTTATGGTTTTGTTTGTGATGGCACACGATTATTGGTATTCGGTGGTATGGTGGAGTATGGAAAGTACAGCAATGATCTTTATGAACTGCAGGTAATTATATTACATAAGACCATATACATTTATTGCTGTGTGTGTTATTCATTAATTTTATTTTATTTATGTATATATATATATATTTTTTAGGCAAGCAGATGGGAATGGAAAAAGTTAAAAGCTAAAAACCCTAAGAATGGTCCCCCTCCCTGTCCTCGGCTTGGGCACAGTTTTTCACTTGTGGGTACCAAATGCTACCTTTTTGGTGGCCTTGCCAATGACAGTGAAGATCCTAAAAACAACATTCCCAGGTATAATTGTAATTTTATGTTCTCTATTAAACTACAAAATGATTATATCTCATCATATTTTTTTATTCTTCAGATATCTAAATGACTTGTACACACTTGAACTACGCCCTGGTTCCAGTGTTGTTGGATGGGATATTCCAATAACATACGGTGTTCTGCCTCCTCCACGTGAGAGCCACACAGCTGTTGTATACACAGAAAAAACCAGTAGAAAATCACGATTAATAATCTATGGAGGAATGAGCGGTTGTCGTCTTGGAGATCTGTGGACACTTGATATAGGTAAGAAACATGAATGTATAAAGTTCAAAAGTTATTTTTTTTTATATGCATTGTACAAATGAATTTCTGTCTGTATAAATTAAAAAAAGAAATTTGAATTGGTATAGAGAAGAGAAACCCTAGTGAAGCATTCACTAGCAACGCTGCAATAGTCAACCATAATAGCAATAAAATTGCAAAGTTAATTGCAATTAACTCTGCTGGGTCTTAAAAAGTCTTAAACTCTTAATTCAAGTTAACCAAAGTTACCACCCTTAAAAAGTCCTCATCACGTTTTAGGGGGTCTTAATTTTGGGGTGACATTCAAGTTCTTATTTGTCTTCCGGTCAAACGTTAGAAAATGCACACGTAAAAACACCACTGTCAGTCGCTACAGCATCATGCACATGATCTTGCAACATAAATCCCTACAAAGCTAATCCTATTTGAGCAAACGTAGGTTTAGGAATAGTATTTATCAGTTTTACACATGGTGTGGCACTATGTTCTCTCTGGGCTGCTATTCTGAAAGTTTGCATATGGCACAGCAGAGGTGAGTTGCATCTCTTTGAGCAACTGTAGCTAACATGCTTCCAAAACGAGTCAACTAACCACAGTTTCAAGGCTGTCCCAGTTGTTATTTTGTGTTTATTGCACCATTATTTATGGTGATATGTCACCAGCCATAAAATGAGGAAGTGTCTGTAAAAATATATGGTGAAAAACAGACACACGTGTCAAAGAGTTAAAAGTGCGTTTCTGGCAATTACTTAATGTGGTGCAAAGTCATAAAAATATTTTTGAGAGGGTCTTAAAAGGTTTTCAATTCGATTGCAGGATTCTTGCAAATGTGTTTCATTGGCTTCATCTTAATCATCACTAATTACTATATTGAATAAATAATAAATAATTTGTTAATTTTTAGATACACTTACATGGAATAAACCATCTGTGAATGGCACAGCACCACTGCCCAGGAGTCTTCATTCAGCCACTACCATTACAAACAAGTGAGAAAACGTTTTGAATTTAATTACCTTTTTAAAGTTACATTTGTAAACATATTTCATGTTTTTTCAGGATGTATGTATTTGGAGGATGGGTTCCATTGGTAATGGATGATGTCAAAGTTGCAACACATGAAAAAGAGTGGAAGTGTACCAACACACTTGCTTGTCTTAATCTTGGTTCGTTGAAGTCGTATTAATAATGGCTTGACCCTTGAACAAAGGGTTGTAGTATGTTAGATTATGTGTTTTCATGTTTTATTCTTTTTCCATAGATTCCATGCTTTGGGAAACTGTTCTGATGGACACTCTTGAGGACAACATCCCCAGGGCTCGCGCAGGCCACTGTGCCGTTTCGATTAATTCTCGTCTTTATGTTTGGAGTGGACGCGATGGCTATCGTAAAGCTTGGAACAACCAAGTGTGTTGTAAAGACTTGTGGTATCTGGAAACAGGTATGTTTTCAGCACTTTTTTCAATTAAATTAAGTTACTTGATGCTTGGATTGATATGGGCTAATAATTTCAGAGCTGTGAGTATTAAAATATGTATTCAATTTTCAGAACGGCCGCATGCTCCTGCAAGAGTTCAGTTGGTTCGTGCCAACACAAACTCACTAGAGGTGAGCTGGGGAGCGGTCTCAACTGCCGATACTTATTTGTTGCAGCTACAAAAGTATGATATCCCTGCAACACCAGCTTCCCCTGCAGTGAGTGCAACACCATCCCAACAAGTGAACTCCCCAAAGATTCTGGCTGCAGCAGCCCCCACTCCTCAAAGCCTGACACAAGCAGGTAATGGAGAAATAACTGTAAAGCAATTGTCGTATTTCCATTCCATATCAAATTATATTCTTACTTGTATGTTCTCTTCTATTTCAACCAGCAGTTTTAAAAGTTGCAGCTCAACAGTCTGCCACTGGAGCATCAGTTGTCACAGTTCGCCCCAACCAGCCTTTGAAGTCCCCCGTAACAGTGACTTCTCTTCCGCCAGGTGTAAGAATGGTTGTTCCGGCGCAGACTACTCAAGGATCAGTGAGTGTACTTTTTACTTTGATGTAGTAACTATGTTAATTATAATATTTATGCCATAAGCTTGTAAAGTGCTGTACAAGCTTATCAAAGCGCTACAATGTAGTCATTATTCATTCACTCACTCCATACTCAGCAGTGGTACCACCTGGCGCAGGTTGGCAGCCTAACTTCTACCCAAGGGCATCAGCCCCTTCCGACCATCATCAACCACTTGCATACCACATTCATACACAGCCTTGTCTTTCTTGTGTAAGGACATAATGATAATCCGCACCTGTGCTGGGATTCGAACAGCCAACCTTCTAGTCAGGAGGCGACCCGCTCTATCATAAGGGGTGAAAGTCAGCCTGGTACTGTCTGGTACTGCATATCGCTAAAGAGTTTGGAGGTGGTACGGCGGGAAGCAACAAGAATCTTGCGCACAAAAAGTACTACTGAAAAGTCATTGCGATCACACATGTCCGGTGTATCCTTGTGATGTGTTGGTAGGACTATCTTAGCAAGAACAAGGCACTTCCTGTTTCCTGTTGGCCTTACACAATAAAGGGCTGTATATTCTCCAGTTCCAACAAGAGCCTTGTTGTGAAAGGCATTGCACATTTGTACCAGCAAGAATGTATATAATGACTGTGTATATAATATATATATATTTTTTTTCACATTTTAGCCAATTGGAAGCAGTCCTCAAATGAGTGGCATGGCAGCTTTAGCAGCGGCTGCTGCAGCTACGCAGAAAATTCCTCCATCAGCGGGTACTGTCCTCAACGTCCCAGCAGGTGCTACCATACTGAAGACAGTGGCAGTTTCCCCTGGGACTACTGCAGTCAAAGTGGCCTCTCCCATAATGGTATATACAGCAACAGTTTAATTCTGTTTTGCTTTAGATTTTTGGTATAATAAAAATAATGTTATGTTCCTCTTTGTAGGTGAGCAATCCAGCCACTCGAATGCTCAAGACTGCTGCTGCCCAGGTTGGCACAGCCACTGCTGGCTCTCCTACCGCTACCAGACCAATTATTACTGTTCACAAGTCAGGTGCCGTTACAGTAGCCCAGCAGGCACAAGTGGTCACCACTGTGGTTGGTGGGGTTACCAAGACAATCACGCTGGTCAAGAGTCCCCTCACTATGGGGAGTGGTGGAACTTTGGTAAGAAAATTGGCTTTTCTTTGATCTAAACTCTGGGCCAACATTTAGAACATGCCTTAAGTGTGTTCATATCATTTTGATGTCACCATTGTGTGACATTAGCCAGTGGGGAGGGAGTGAAGGGAGTAGGTGAGGTGACATAGGTGAGCTCATAAAACAGGACTATGGTGTTTAAAATGTTAATGGTTACATAAATAAATTAATGCTGTACAGTGTTTTCTGATGGCTCATGATAGTCTGTCTCTCCTATGTCTACAGATCTCAAACCTTGGAAAGATGATGTCTGTGGTACAAACCAAGCCAGTGACATCAGCCGTCACAGGCCAGGCTTCCACCAACCCCCTCGCACAGATCCTACAGGTCAGCTCTCTGAATGAGTGCAGGCAAACAGGAGGCAGCCTAAAACTCCTGAAAAAGCAGCAATGTTTCCAGATGGTTTTCATAATATGTTCTTTTCTCAGTCAAAGGGATCCCTTCCAGCTGGAACCATCCTAAAACTGGTGACCTCAGCAGATGGCAAGCCCACAACTATCATCACAACATCCCAGGCAGGAGGCACAGGAAACAAGCCCACGATCCTCAACATCAGTGGTGTCTCACCAGCCGCCACCAAGCAGGGAACAACCATCATTAAAACCATCCCTATGTCTGCCATTATGTCTCAGGCTGGAGCCACAGGTGAGGCTTATAGTCGTTTTGTTTGAGGTTTGTTAACATTTTAGAAGTCTGTTTTTGTTTTGACAATCTCAACCTTTTCATTTGAAAAATGTAATTAAACTCAAGATTTTGCCAGCCACTGCCCTCCACTTGGCTCTTGTTACATGGTTGTCGGCAGATAAGTTGATTCTGAATACGTTCATGTCTGCAGGTGTAACCAGCAGCACAAAATCACCGATTACGATCCTTACAACAAAGGTGATGACCCCAGGAACGCCTGGTAAAATTATAACTGCAGTTCCAAAATTGGCAACAGCTGGTCAAGGACTGACACAGGTAAATAATGCACTTGTATATGGTCAAGTTCTGCAGCCCACCGGCAAGCATTCAGATACTCACGATTACCCAGCACACGATTGGGTGTGGGTGGAAAGACTATGTCAACCGACCCAAGGACAATATTAACCAACATTTCTCTTCAGGTGGTTTTGAAGGGTGCCCCTGGACAACCAGGAACTATTCTACGCACTCTACCCATGAGCACAGTGGGCGGAGTTCGTCTGGTAACTCCGGGGACCGTGTCGGCGGTTAAACCTACTGTCACTACACTAGTTGTCAAGGGGACCACAGGTAAAAATCCAGTGCACCTTGTTTGTTTGTTCGTTCATACCTGAACATCTTTGGTATTTTTGTCTCATGGTCTTAGGTGTCACTACTCTTGGAACAGTCACCGGATCGGTCTCGACCAGTCTGGCTGGGGGCACTGTAGCCACTTCTGCTGCATCGTTGGTTACGCCCAGCACCACACTGGGGACCATATCCACACTGTCAAGTCAGGTTATGAGTCCAGCTGCCATTACAGTGTCGGCAGCTCAGACCAACCTGACCTCTGCCAACACCATCACAGTGCAGGTGAGGCACCATCCAGCCAAGAAACATGGTATCAAAGAACTTAATTATGTCTTCAATTAATAATGATTATTATTCAGTTCATTTGAGTAAAACAATAGATGTACCTTGACATGTTTCAACAGGGAAACGCCCTCTTTCTCATAAACTTCACCTGACGTGTGTGACAAACATCAGCTGATAAGACACGTCACACACTTCTGAGGAAGGCTGGAGTTTCCTTGTTGAAACTTACTCTAATGAACTGAAATAATAATCAAAAACAATGGTCTTTCTGGAGTTTCTTCTCAATGCCAGATTGTGTTTTTCAATATTGCTAATTTTGAACTGATGTTTTCACATCTTGACAACCAATTTCCCTTTCGTACTGACCGGCTGCATCAGTCACTGTGGGATTGATGGGGTGACTTCTCCAACATGGCAACCGCCAGTAACAGCTACTCGTTCATGTGTCCGCATGAGACCGAGGTCATGTTGTTGCTTAGCTGGTTATCCGTCTCAGGTGGAATTCTGCTAATTTTATACTTTTTCTTTCAATATTTCATAATCATTCCTGTATTATAATCATTAAAAAAACATTTAAATTCATTGGAGAACAACGTCCAAGCAAACACGCTCCCTCATGTTGTGTATATGGTGATGGCAATGCAGAATGAGGAAGAAGAAATTTCATATTGCAACAGCAGACAAAAGTTTGCGCATGAAAGTTGCAAAAAAAAACGTTTCCACTCTCCCTTCAGGGGGAGTGGCTACAGCATTGTTTCGCTGGTGTATATACAGTAAGGCTAATAAGTATTTGATCCCCCTGTGATTTTGTGTGCGAGTCTAACATTTTCATCGTTGGTGCAATTCCCCTGTGAGAGACAGAATCAAAAAAAAAAAAAAAATCTGGAAATCATATTGTATGATTTATAAACAATATTTTTGTATATTACTGAGTAAAAATAAGTATATGATCCCTTGAGTCAAACAATTTTAATATTTGGTACAGAAGCCTTTGTTAACAATTACAGAGGTCAAGCGGTTCCTGTAGTTCTTCACCAGGTTTGCACACACTGCAGCAGGGATTTTGGCCCATTCCTCCATACAGATCTGTCATGTTTCGCGGCAGTCGCTGAGCAACATGAGTTTCAGCTCCCTCCAAAGATTTTGTATTGGATTTAGGTCTGGAGACTGACTAGGCCACTCTAGAACCTTGATATGCTTCTTATGGAGCCACTCCTTGGTCATCCTGGCTGTGTGCTTCGGGTCATTGTCATGTTGGAAGACCCAGCCACGACCCATCTTCAATGCTCTGACTGAGGGAAGGAGGCTTTTGGCCAAAATCTCACAATACATGGCCCTGTTCATCCTCTCCTTAATACAGTGCAGTCGTCCTGTCTCCTGTGCAGAATAACACCCCCAGAGCATGATGCTTCCACCCCCATGCTTCACTGTAGGCATGGTATTATTGGGATGATACTCATCCTTCTTCTTCTTCCAAACACAGCCAGTGGAGTTAAGACCAAAAAGTTCTATTTTGATCTG
>OMNZ01104706.1:0-13285 GCA_900303255.1 Lesueurigobius sanzi | reverse complement strand
CAGCCATTGGTTCAACAAATATAGTTCAATGCGACTCCAAAGCTCCTACAGCCACATGAACGGGCACGGAAGCACTGAAAGGAAGCCACCTAAACGCACATGTAGTGTTTATTTATCATGCCATATATCGGCAAAACGGAAAGAGAAAGGATCAAGGTGGACGCGCTCAGAGGGTGACGAGAGGCGGCCAGTCACTGCCCTGCCCGGCTGCCCGCTATGATGGCTATGATGATTGGAGGTTCTTGAAACCCCCTCATGAGCCCTTTGGCCGTCACTGCTCATGCGGCTGCTGATCTACAATGCGTCACTCATTAACCTCTGTGCGAAAGTCACTGAGAAACTTGGTTCTACAGCGCTTAAAATCGTGTTAATAATAAATTTACATTATTGGACGATATCATCACAATGGATTCACTGTAAACATCGGCAACTGCCATTTAAGGGGACATCGGCCAACCCTAGTCCCAAACAAATAAACAAAAACAAAAAACAACTGCTGTTATACGTACATTGCAGCAGTAGCCGACCTTGATTTACTTCAAGACTAAACACGGCATTCTCTGTCAATTCTTAAAAGTCATTAAATGAATCGTGTAAAAAATAAGGCCTTAAATGTCATTAAAAAGCATTAAATAGAAACTGGCATTAAATCAAGGGAAAATAATGACATTGCTCAACTAAAATTACTGCAAAAGTTCATCAAAAATACAAAAGATTTGGTCTAGACTACGTTATTGGCTGAAATTACGCACAATTTCTGTTGAAAAGCTCTCCATTGTAACAAATTTTCCATTGAACATGGAAATTAATATTAAATCCGCACCAATTTATGACATTTTTGGCATTAAAAATGTTGTATTTGGGCATTACCAAGCATTAATTTGGACTTGCTGCTTCCTGTATAAAGCCTGAGTACAGTTTGTGATAGTAGCATCAGTGGTGCTATGCTAACGGGTTAGCGTCATGCGCCCGCGTTAGTGCACACCTGGACCAAGGAGCCGTATTTCTGAAAAAACTCCTCATCTAGACCGCGGTGGAAATGGAGCCATAAATACAACTTCAGATCTTATTATAATCCATGCGTGGGACTAACTGCGCTGGACGCTGACGAAAGGTAACGCAGTGAACTGTAAATGTCCTGCTAATTTGCATGTTCAAATTATAGTGTGTTAAAACTTTCGGGATTAAAGTTATGATTGCTCTTTTTGTGCGTCGGACGTGATGTCTAGCGCCCCGCGGGTTTATTTAGACCAGGGCTGCCGTGGGAAAAGTTTGATTGATTTGACATACACATATAGGGGTGAATGATCTAAAATCATACAATTTAACTGTTGGAAATCATCTGTAACCCATTAAGATGTTCGATTTAAGTGGGTTTAGTCACAGAATAAAACACTTAATTCAAAGCAATGTAACATTGCTTTAAAATTTAAACCATTTGAAGTCCGAGCCCTACTTTCCTGGTTTAACCTGGGTTTAGTCATTTTTCTTCAATTTTGAGACTGAAACAAAGCCTACTCTTTAAAAAAATATTTCATTCAATTAATATTTCATACAAATGTTTAAACTTTATACATTCCACAAATTGTTCAAATATACCATTATACTTATTATAATCATACTTTTTAAATCTATTTTCATCTTTATTATAATTTTTAAAATGTTTTATTTAATAAGTAATCTTTTTTACATTATCAATAAAATGAGAAAAAAAATCTTGGGCTCACAATAGTGGCGTAATGATGGTATTAAAAAGGTCTTGAATTTGTCTGTGTCAAACCTGGAACTACCCTGGTCTGTCTCTCCTCCGTTCTGTTAGACACTAAACAACTAATAAACATCAAATAGTCTTATTGAGAAGTAATATACAAAACAAAACACACTTTCTTGACATTATTATTTCACATTCATGCATTTGTTTTTTTGAATGGCAAGTACCTAACAAAAGTACCTTCACAAAACCACCACAAATTATTCTTGTGCTAGAAAACTTAATTTAATTTACAAACATGCAAGTTCTGATGGCTACCAAGCAGCTAGTTCCAGAAGAGGCACCGATTTGTGCACAAGCCTCCCATTGTTTGGCCATCTAAGGCTGGGCAATTATGAAAAAAATAAATCTTGATTATTTTCCCCATGTTGAACGATTTTGATTAGATTTTTGTCTAAATAAGAAATAAATAAACAAACAAATAAATCTGGCCTTAACTATAGTAGTGGTGATTATACATATTGCGGGGCACGGCCGGTTCCTGTTGTAATGCTATATCACTTTGAAACTGTGCTTACTGCTAAGTTTCTACTACAGAAGCAGAAATGGGCACTTCCAGTCCCACGCAGTAGCTACACAACAACACCACACAGCTCTCACATGACCATGGACAAATCAAAAAACATGCAGAGGTCGGACAAAAGTGAAAGTGAAACAACGCATGATTGCAACAACAGCAATGGTCGTTATGTAGGTTTATGATAAAAACATGACACATTCTTACCAATAATGTTAATTTAAATTGTTGGGGGGCCACGGGAGAATTTTGGAACAATAGTCCCAAAGTCCTATTGTGGGACTAGCAACCTGTTGGACTTTGACTCTAGCTAACCTAAAGAAATGGTCATGTATCCACTTCCTCTTCATAATAAGAGTGTGCAAAATATGATTATGTTGATTAAATAGATAGTGGTCGGGGTTTGCATAAAAAGCGTGTTAATTATGAAAAAGAGATGCACCGTGAGCGGAACCTTTCGAAAAGATGGATGAAGTGGAACTTTTTGCTTATTGCTGCTCATGCGCCAGGTTAAAAGACGAAAGGATCGTGCAAACGTAATGTCATTGATGGAGGAAAGAGAAAAGACAGAAATGAACATGGAGTGACAGCGCGCACACAGGCAGGAAGGCAGCAGTCTACTGGAAACACCATTTGGACACAGTGGCTTTATCTTTCACAATGATGTGCTCCTCAACATGAGCGAGGATGGATTTAAAAAACACTTTTGCCACTCCCAAGAGGCTGTTTAACTAATCGCTGTGCACATTCACATGCAGGTGAACACCGCACTGGTCCATTATGTCTTGGACCCGTGGAAGTATCGATGAATCGGGTTAATCCTTAATGATACCGATACCTAGTGGAGATGTCATGGGACGTGTCAGACTCTCCAGTGTTTAAACATTACCATTTCATTCATATGTTTTTGCCTTTGCAAGGACCATTCAAATTCCATTTTTGATTAAATGAAATAAGAGGGGAAGATGAGAAGATAAATATAGCAACAGCTGCATTTCAGTCATCAGAACATAAACCATAAAGCCTTTGTATCAGACGAAGCCTGGCCTATCGTTTGTCATCCATTATTCCCTATCACAGAAAGGAGGTGGGTGCCACTAATGTCTGTGCCAAAGGGAAATGTCTCGTTGGGTCTTTAAGTTGTGAGGATTAGTCCTATTGAGCGCATGTTGCACAGTGTGTGTCTCTGGTTTGGACAGGCATAAAGCATTCTCTGTCGGCTCAGATTGGGTCAGACTGCATGGAGCTGCTGTACAGTGTTGGTGTAATAGGTCCCCAGCCTGGGCCTATCATCCATCAGTCATCTATAAGAGCTGGGAGCCTCTGGGACTTGCTGCCGCTGCTGCAGTGGAGGAGGATGTGACACTTGTTGACATGTTAAACTCAGATGAAACTCCACAGCTTTATGTCTGCTCTGTTCCATTAAAGCGTCCTTAGACAGCTCTATTTCATCACTACCCTCGGGGCCCCTTTGGAAGCAGACATCTCCTGCCAATACTCTCATCTCCTGCACGGTCATTACGCTCACGGTTTCTGAACAAAACATGCAGTACATCTACAACTATGTCAGTTTGCTAATAACAAATAAGCCTCCAGCTTTATCATATGTTTGTGGTAGATTTGGGTTTTTAGGAGTAGGGCTGCCACGGTAACGCAGTATTAAAAATTACACCGCATGGGGGAGCAAGCAACTGCACTAACCACATGTTAGTTGTGATGAGGTATTATAATAATATAATACATTTGCAAATTCTGTAGCATTGAATAATTAAAAACAAGGGATTTATTTATGTTTTGGCATTTTGAGACATTCTGAGAATTACTATGAAGTGTGGGAATCTGAAAGGTAATCATGGGCAAAACAATAACTCTAGTAGCGACACAGAATGTAACATCGGCTGTTTGGGAGCATTTTGGATTCATACCAAATGAAAAAGGACACCCAGCGAATTTGGACTAAGCGATATGCAAAATCTGTGAAGCAAAGATTTCAGTGAAACGGGGAAATGCCTCAAATTTAAGGTACCATTGATCCTCGCATCATCCAGCAACAGCGGCTAAACTGCCAAAGCTGACACTGCCATCAAGAGCAGCAGCTGCAGGTGGGCCTGGTGCTAGCCTACAGATACAGGCAGGTGGGCCTGGGGCTGGTGCTAGCCCACAGATATAGGCAGGTGGGCCTGGTGCTAGCCTACAGATATAGGCAGGTGGGCCTGGTGCTAGCCCACAGATATAGGCAGGTGGGCCTGGGGCTGGTGCTAGCCCACAGATATAGGCAGGTGGGCCTGGTGCTAGCCCACAGATATAGGCAGGTGGGCCTGGGCCTGGTGCTAGCCCACAGATATAGGTAGCTGAGGCATTTGCCTGATTACGTACAGTCGGGACAGCAACCGGAAACGCCTCACTGCTTCAGTGACCCGCTGAAGAGCCGTTCCGTTTAAGAGCGTGGAGGCGCCATCATTCAGATATATGCTTCATTCATGCCCCAGAAACACACCGCTGACACTTTAGCAGAGGCTGTAGTGCGTTGAGTGAGTGGTCCCTCGATGGACACAAACTCTCAGGCATTACAACTGAACATCGTAGTTCAACTGGCCCTGGCTAAACTGTTTTGGACACAATCTCCATCTAGCATTGACCAACGCTACGTCAGGCACAAAGAGCGCACAGCTCAGGCTATAGGTGTGTATCACTCCTTGGCCAGTACCTTCTGTCAGAGCTGGCTGAAGAGGAGGGATGTGGCTAAAGCACAAGAGGAACTCCAACTCCATGGCTAAGTGTCTCTCGTTTACATCACTCACTACTTGCATCGCAAACACATAGACTTTTACAAAGTTATTCAAACATGTCCTGTGTGTGAGGCACTTGGTTCAATAAGCAACATGTTTCACGCCTCATGGCCAGAACTCGTCCCTCGTGACTCTCCTGCTCCGTAAACTGCGCGAGGTCTGCAAACGTCTCAACTGGTCCAGTTATGTGACTCTAGCCAGACTAGGTTGATAATGTAATATTTACCTTGATATGGGCAATAATAAACTGAGAGGAAACAAGGCACAGCGCAGCTATGGCGGATTTTTGTGATTTATTTTTTTATTTCTACCCCAAAATCTGTTTCCTGCTATATAATATACAATATAATCTACACCGCACTTCGCCGCGGTTACGAGGCACGCAATATTAACCACAGGGAAATTCCTTTACCGCGGCAGCCCTATTTAGGAGCTAATATTACTGTTAACATGGACCACACTGTCGCAGAGTTTATCGTTTCTCACAAAAGGTGCCTGAGCTGTTTATTCGGGGTGCCCCGGTTTCCCGTACCTCTAGAACATGTACAATGGGATCCTAGTGGGACTTTCCTGGTTAAGGATTTGATTGCCATAATTGTAGTATCATTGTATATGGTACTTTTGAACAGTGCTGCCTGTGTCTCCCACAGAGAGGGTCCGAGGAGCTGAGCATGTACAACAGTCCCTGCAGCCTGAGCAGTGGTGAGTATGACACCTTTATACAGTCGTAGGCAAAGATTCTTCAGTTTTCATCTGTACTCTGTAGTTTTGCTCTTTATCCAACAAGCTTTGTCAGCTAATGAGTAGACTTGACACGCTTGTGCGTCTCTTAAGAAGAAACCAGTAGGAGGAGTTGACCTCTAATAGGGCTTTTCCACCAGCATTTCTGGCCCAGCCCAGTGCCTGGTCTACCCGCTTTGTTCCCACATGCCAGAAGCGGATCAAACAGGGTGTACAAGATTGGTCAGAGCAGAGCAAAGACAGCCCTTGCACAAACAGCCACGTCCCACCAGAATAGTATTTCACAACATTATACTACGGTTGTAAAAAGTTATCTTGCCTATCGATGGCATTAGCCGCTGTTAGCACAGCTTTAGCTGCTGCTTAGCATAACATTAGCACATAGCTTATACCTTCAAAGTTCATTTTTCACAGCTTCTTTCCTCTAGTTTTTGTCTTGGAGCTTCAGAATAATTTCATAAAGTCCAAAAGGCAGTATTAATCCAGTGCTCTCATCATACTCCAGACGGCTGCTTTCATTATTACATTATGTTGTTTACGCGTGTCCTCTCTCTCGCCCAAGGAGTCGCAGCCTGTGAACCCGGCCTCCTTAAGAGTAGCCCACCGGTCATGTGGAAAAGCAAGACCTCCAGAGTAGAGTAGATACAGGTGAATCAGAGGATTGCGCCCTGGGCTGGGCTGGGTAGAAGCCGCTACGGTGGAAAAGGGTCATTCTTTTGTTAAAATCTTAACCTCACTGTCCTCAAATGAGTGATTGGTGGTTTTGAGTTGGAGATGCACAGCCGACTGAGGGCCACTAGAGTTCTCTGCAATGGATAGAGTCACCCACAGTTACCAGTCACAAACATTTTTTAATGATATTCAGGTCGCGGTCGGTCGGGTCGTTTGAAATAAAGATGCCAATTAAACTTTTATAATTTATATAGTAGACACAATTTTCTATGAAAGTGACCGGAGCCCTTGGCTTAACTGCTATGGAAACGCAGACTTGTGGGGATTGACCCCCCTCAAGTGAACCAGCCTCACATGAACTGAACCAGTCCGGTCTTGTCAAAAGAGTCCCGGACCAGTATTTGACATACTGCCCCCTTTTGACTAGTGCTGGTATTGTGCACACTGCACATTATCCACACAAATGTTCTCACAATAATGTAGGAGCTGTTGATGGTAGCGAGTCCTCTCTACTTTGGCAGATGGAGCGTCCAATGGAGCGTCCAATGGCAGTGACAGTAAGAAGCTGCGAGTGGATGAGCCTACGCCCTCTCGTGTGCTGCACATCAGGAAACTACCCAGTGACGTCACTGACACAGAGGTCATCGCTCTGGGCCTGCCCTTCGGAAAGGTCACCAATATTCTAACACTCAAGGGCAAGAACCAGGTCAGTCCTTGGGCACACAGCCAACGACCGCTGTATTCATTATGTGTGGTTAGTTAGCGAGTCATAATGTGTGTCGTCTGCGGTGCTGTCTGCTTGTGCTTGCAGGCCTTTTTGGAGATGGGCTCAGAGGAATCAGCTGTCACCATGATGAACTACTACTCCACAGTTAGTCCTCTTGTGCGCCATGCTCCGGTCTTCATCCAGTACTCCAATCACAAAGAGTTGAAGACAGACTCAACCAATCAGGTCAGTCCACTCAGAGCCATGAAACCTCTGAATGTACAAAAGAGATGATCTCAGTGAATGACTTTCCCCATCAGAATAATCCCCAGTTTAATCGGAGCCCGGACAGTAATAATGGTGACAACTTCCTGTTGGTGAAATCAAATCTGTCAAACTTGATGATAAAACCCAAACCTATGTTTCAAAATTGAAATTCAAAGGTTGTTTTGGGCGAAATGAAAAAATGAATGAATTGATTGAACAAATGATACATGGATTGGAATGGCACAGACCTTTGTGAAATCAACAGGTGAAATACTGAAAGTTGAAAAGCTGTCTGTGAATGGTACAGGGAATATTGTCTGCTGGGAAATGCTCTCTGCTTTCCAAATGAACAACAGTGACTGGACATCATGAAACCTGCCTGTTCCCCTGTTAGTCCATCATTGTCATCCTCCCCTTTAAAGTCTGAGCCCATTGAGATCCAGTGTGCTGAAGGCTTCTGATGTCATACTGTATTGTGAATGTGTCATGTTTGTGTGCAGAGGACCCAGGCGGTGCTCCAGGCCGTTTCTGCAGTCCAGTCCAGCTCCTCCCCCACCAATGATCTGTCAGAGCTCCTCAGCGCCCCCTGTAGTCCTGTTTTGAGGATCATCATTGAGAACATGTTCTACCCTGTAACCCTGGACGTGCTGCAACAGGTACTGACCAGCCCCACTCTAGTCCCACTAGCCTTCTCATTAGGGGTGTGCCGAACCTGGGGCCATGAATTCTGATTCGATAAGGAGGATAAGCGTAGTAGTAGTAGTTTGTTAAATCCTTAACAATACCCATCCTTCTCATCAGCATTGGAGCTGATTTCTACATGTGATTTTCTCCAAACAAATGATGATTTCTTTGTGCAAGTGTGACTTTACTGAAAAGACTGTGTGAACCTTTTCAGATTTTCTCCAAGTTTGGGACCGTTATGAAGATCATCACATTTACCAAGAACAATCAGTTCCAGGCTCTGCTTCAGTTCAGCGAACCTATCCAGGCACAACAAGCTAAACTGGTAAGGGTCCACCTGGACTGCGCAGTAGATCACCATTTTGTCTCAAAACGTTTTTGACTATCGAGCACATAACAGGTTAACAACTAGTCTAAACTGGAAAACTTGTGTGCAACTGAGAAAAGAAATAGATTTTTAAAGTCTCATTTTGGCACGATTTGTCTCCAGTCAGTAATGAGTCTGGTCTTTGCAGACTCTGGACGGGCAGAACATCTACAACTCCTGCTGTACACTCCGCATCGACTTCTCCAAACTGGTCAATCTAAACGTCAAATACAACAACGACAAGAGCCGGGACTATACTCGGCCCGAGCTGCCAGCAGGGGACGGGCAGCCCAGCATGGACCCTATGGTTGCTGCATTCCCCAAGGACTCCAGCTCCCTGCTTGGTAAGATCCCAGGTAAGATCTACTCTCATTAAGCATATACTGTTGGTGCCTCAGCAGTCTGTCACTGGTCAGTGTTGTGTTGTTCACAGGTGCCTTGACCCCCCTCAGCGCTGCTGCAGCAGCGGCTGCAGCTGCAGGTCGGATCGCTCTGGGACAGAGCGGCTCCAGTGCTGTTCTCCTGGTCAGCAACCTCAACGATGAGGTAAGACTTTACTTTTATACACACACTGTGATCACAGGTGCTTTAAAGTTAGGGAGGGCACTGCATAAACAGGGTTCCCACTCTGGAAAACCTGGAAAATGACTTGTCTATTTTCTAGCCATAGAAAATGAATGGAAAAGTGGCAAATGTCCTGGGAAAAAAATGTGTCCTTAAATAAAAACTTTCCTTGAGGCAAATTATCTGATATTTCAAAATGTCCCTGGGGAGGACTTCCAGACCCTCCATTTCACCATTTTTCTGGGGTGCCTAACAGTGTTTTTTAATGCAGGTGGAGTGGTTTTGGTTTTCCTTTTCTTTCAAAAGCTTGACCCACTGAAAATGTTACCATGACCCATGTTTCGGTCCTGACCCATCAGCTGAGAACCACTGTCCTAGACTCTTTAGACCCAAACAACTGTAGGTTTTATACTACCGTAGTAGTACCGTCGTAGTATAAAACTACGGCCATGTAATGTAATGTATGTAATGCCATAATGTTTTTTGACTTTTAAATGTCCTGGAAAATGACATTGAGTTAAGAGTGGGAACCCCATACATTGTAGATGTCCTTTAGAAGACCTTGTGGATATTGCTGCTCATTAACTGTAAAGGTTGATCAAAACCTGAGTGTTTGTTCATTCCAGCGAAGTGTATTCTGAAGTTGTGTTGACTCTTGCATGTTTTGGTCGTCATGAAGAGAACTGTGGTGTGCCTCATGTGAACACACCTGTCAGCTCTGCGCTCATGATAAACATCTCTCCTCATTGTACTGTGTGACGGTGTCTGTCTGCTCCTCCTGCTCACAACCCAACAGAGGGCTAGCTCCATAAGTCTTATTAGGATAAGCCTGGTTTGTTTTCATCAAGGCAGCTTTAGCCCTCTGGCCTTGGTGCATGTGCGCTAACATCACCTGTAGCACACAGCACCACTCATTGGGAAACGCTGTCATTCCATGAGGACTCAACAGCACATTTAGGCTCTGCTTTAATCTTATTCTACATCTGTCTTTTTGTTTAGAACAATAAAAGTGAGTCTGTCCGGGGACCTGTCTGAATAGTTGGTATGTTTTCAGATCCTCACGGTTGGAGTGACGTAGTTTTTCCTTTGCAACACTCATAAAGGGGCAAACATAAGGGGAAACTAATGAGCCAGTGCCAGCAACTTTACTCCTGCGCCAATTATGTCAGAGATTTTAACGATAAAGTGCGTTCAAACCACTACAGACCAATGCCAGACTGTGAAGTAGGGCTGGCCCGTATCGTATTTCGATATACCGGTATGAGTTTTGGATATCGTCTTCATTTTTCATATCTATATATTGGCATACACACTCAGCTGATTTTGACTGAAGTCAGGACCAGCGGCAGACGGAGATCACTGCAGCCTAATTCACACACCGCCTCCGGGTAAAGTGCGGGTAAATGGAGCTCGCTTACATATGTCATTCACACACGACAGCCACAGCTGCTCGAAGCCGCGCTAACCAGCATTCACACACAGCTGGGTCAAAAGCCATGAGGGCGGAGACTGGGCGGGGTTTGCATAAAAAGCAAGTTAATTATGAAAAAAGGGATGCACCGAGAGTGGAACTTCAGGATGAATGGATGAAGTGAAACTTATTGTGCTGTTGCTGCTCATGCGGCAGGTTAAAGATGGAAGGGTTGTACAAACGTGATGTCATTGATAGAGGAAAGAGGAAAGACAGAAATGGAGCAACAGCAGCACACAGGCACCTGCGCAAGAAGGCATCAGTCTACTGCAGCGCAAACCAACCATTTACACCCAGTGCCTTCTCTTTCACAAAGATGTGCTCCTCAACATGAGCGACAATGAATATAAAAACACTTCTGCCACTTGACTCCCAAGAGGCTGATTAGCCAATCGCGGTGCGCATTCACAAGCGGGTGCACCGCGCTCTGGTCCACTGTGTCCGGGTAGGACATGGGTCTAACCCGGCCATTCTTCGCATTCATACATATGCCTACCTGGGTAAAGGGTGCAGGCCCCGTGGCATAGTATGTGTGAATTAGGTTTGCTAATGCTATGCTCAGCTCCACTCAGAGCAGCGTAAACACTGACTGGAGGCAGCGGTTTAAAATGTTAAATGAATTGAAGGGGTGTGTGTTGCTTGAGTCACATTTGTGATGTAAAGGATATTCACATGGTGCACAACAAAACAAAAAAATAAAATTCCCAATAGGTGAAGCTGGGATTTAGAAATATTTCATCAGTTGTCAATTATATCGTCAAATATATCGTTATCGTGATATTTCTTTTTTATATCGTGATATAGATTTTAGGTCATATTGCCCTGCCCTACTGTGAAGCCACTTATTGTCAAAAAAAACCTTTTCAACAAGAAAAACTAGCCAAATATCCATCAAAAGTTTGCATCTTGAAGCAAACTGAAGTGAGTTTTTCTTTGCGCCTGAACAATCTGCCAGGCAGGTGTTGAAGGTCATGTAAACATTAGATCAGGGACATTTAGTCCAACACACACAAGCACAACCACGACCCATGAGTGGAAAAAAGATTATTGTGTTCATTCATATTCTATGAATAAAGATTAAAAAGGTATGTAAACTTAAAAGGGTATGTAAAGTTGTGAGCACAGCTGTATGTAAGAGAACACTGTGTAAGGAGGCTTCTGCAGCATTAGGTCCAACATTAGGAGCATGTTTCTTACTTTTGTGGCTCTGTTGCTGCTGTTTGTCACCACTACACCTTTAGATTCCACCAGACTGTAGATCGTTTACTTTCCCATATATTTAGTATTTTAGCGTCTGCAACAGTTGCAAGTGCTCGGGCGTTAAGTTCCCGGATCTCCGACCGTGAGGATGTTAACATTAGCAGCACTTCTCTGTGTGAACATTCCTATGTGCCACCAGGACTCAGTTGGTGAAAATGTATTCTATTGATTAATATTTAGACTTTTTCAGGACACATTTCTACTCTTGTGTTTGGGATCAGCTCATATATCTTACTAGCTCATTTTTGTGCAGATTTTTCCCTGGCCTTTAAAACATCCCAATGTCTAGTTTAAGACACTGCAGGTGAAGAGGGGAACATTTAAATTGAGAAATATCAGTTCCATTGAATTTTTTGTTGTATATTAATGAGATAAATACTAGAAAAAAGTAGTATTCTGTCAGTTTATGTCTTCCTATAAAAATAAGAATAAGAATAAAAGAATAAAATAAGAATCTTTTATTCTCATTATTATGATTTAATTTCAGCGACGGAATCTAAATACTGGAGAGATTCAGGTTTAAATATATGGGTTTATTTGTATATTAGTTTGTTCAGAGGGGATTCTAGATACTTTAGCCCTTTTAATAAACTAGTTACTAGTGAATAAACCTGTAAAAATTCAAATTTCACCTGGCTTTTTGGGGGGTTCAAAACTCAATCATCAGGCTAGGAAATAAATATTGAAAAATCTCTCCGAACAAACCTTCACAAAAGTCCAAGACTGGACCGATTGGAAGTTACATTTTCCCAAATAGTTCTAGGCAGAAACATGGAATCGGTGCAATAACACTCTGTATTGTAAAGATTTGGTCATTTATTTGTTTCCACATGTAATGTTATATGTTAAGAGAAAACTAGCCCAAAACATGGACATTGGAAAAATGTAGTTTTGCCTGCAGTGTCTAACCTCTTAAACCCCAAAATGCCAAATTTGGGCCCTGGGGAAGGAAAGAGACAGAGAGAGAGAGAGAGAGAGGGGAAGGAGAGGGAGAAGAAGGAAAGAGGGAGAGAGAGAGAGGAAGGAGAGAGACAGAGAGAGGGGAAGGAAAGAGGGAGAGAGAGAGAGGGGAAAGAGAGAGAGGAAGGAGAGAGACAGAGAGAGGGGAAGGAGAGAGAGAAGGAAAGATGGAGAGAGAGAGAGAGGAAGGAAAGAGAGAGAGGGGAAGGAAAGAGAAGGAAAGAGGGAGAGAGAGAGAGGGGAAAGAGAGGAAGGAAAGAGAAGGAAAGAGGGAGAGAGAGAGAGGGGAAAGAGAGGAAGGAGAGAGACAGAGAGGGGAAGGAGAGAGAGGAAGGAGAGAGACAGAGAGAGGGGAAAGAGAGAGAGGAAGGAGAGAGACAGAGGGGAAGGAGAGAGAGAAAGAGGGGGGGAGAGAGAGAGAGGGGGGGGGAGGAAGGAAAGAGACAGAGGAAGGGGAGGGAGAGAGGGGGGGAAAGAGAGAGGGGGAGAAGAGAGAGGGAGGAGAGAGGGGGAGGG
>OMNZ01104704.1:0-12295 GCA_900303255.1 Lesueurigobius sanzi | reverse complement strand
AAAGGGACACTTCGCCTCGACCGCTCCTGCACCACAGCGATGTATGCAGGAAATGTATGCATCCCAGCTCACTCCGATGTAGGGTTTTTCTTGGCACACGCTGAAGCCTGCTCTTTGAATGTTAAGACCGTATGGATGACTCTGCTGGACATGTTAAAACCAGGGCATATTTGAAGAGTTCATTTGCAAAAGCCGATATCTCCGTTTTCATTTTTTGTGTGAAATTGTTTTAAATATTTATCACCATACTCTACAGATGACACTAGTAAAAGTAAAGTTGAATCAATTTGATCCATAACGAGTGATTTAATATTTCTGATTCACTAAAATGGTTGTGGTCTTTAAAAACACTGCTACACAAATAGAAAATGATTTTTGTTGATGGCACTTATCTGTTTTTGCGAATGAACTCTTCATTTGTAACTATTAATGGCATCCTTTTTGTGATTTCTTTCCCACATAATGGCCTACGTGGTGTTGTTAGACCATTATGTGGGGAAGCTGCCTTCATGATGTCTTTGATCAGAGCCAGGGGTGATGTATGCAAAGCTCTCCCTCTTCTGTGCAGGAACCAAGATGAACATTTGACCTGCTCCTGGTCTCTTCCTCAATTACTTGCTCTTCTTCATCAGAGATGGTAAGATTTTTTAAACCACTCCTTAGCGTTATAGATCTCTGTATATTCGCTGAATGTGCTCAGCCCAAGTGGCATTTCTCCTGTGGCATGTAACATCTCATGGCGTTGGCCAAGATTCTTCAGTCTTCATCTGTACTCTATAGTTGAAGTATCGGACGTTTCGATCTTAGTCCAAAGATCTTCCTCAGCGAATAAAGACTTAAACACATTTATGGGTCTCTTAAGAGCAAACCAGAAGGAGGAGTTGTTTTTGTGCTGCTCTTTTGCCATTGGAACTGGCCTTTTGTCCCCAACAACACATTTTTTTAATTTTTTTATTTGCCTTTTCCAAATAGAACTTGATATCTCTGATCCACCTTTTTTGTGCAGACCTTATTCCAGGCACAGGCTGTACTCGTGGGAGCCACACTAGTGTATCCTAGACGGACGGAAGCCTCTTGAAGAGCAGTGTCCCTCACATGGGAGCAACTTTCTCCCAATCTACAATAACATGGTAAATATTTGAAGAGTTCATTTGCAAAAACAGAAAAGTGCCACTCACAAAAATCAACATAGGCTTGTCATTTTGTCAATAGTGTTACCTGTAGAGTATGGTGATAAATATTTCAAACAGTTTCACAAAAAGTTCAAAACGGAGATATCTGCTTTTGCAAATGAACTCTTCATTTGTTAATAGAATAGTGCATGTTGCCGCATGTACAGTATATTTTCACTTTTATCTTTATTCATACAGGAAAGGCCCAATAAGACTCTCTTTTTCATGAGCGCCCTGTTTTACAGCAGAGTATAACAAAACAACAGACGGAAAAAACTTGTACTATTTCAATTAAAACACGTCCAACTAGTTTGTACATATCTGCTAATGAGGATCTCAGATGAGACTTCATAAAAGTCTTTGGACTTGGTTCCATTTGTGGGCAGCGTAATAGGAACAGGTTCTTTTTCCTGTTTCACTCTTGACAGGTCCATTTTTTTTTTTTTTAGAACTAAACAGTCATGTGACCTTGTGTCAGCTGCTTAAAGGCACTATACCTGATTTTTACCTAGAAGAGGAATGAAATTAGTTTTTTCTTCCTTTAGTATATTGTAAACTGATACATATAACACTTACTGGACATACAGTAAATATTAAGCATTTTTATCAATTTCATGAGTTTGCAGGCTACTTTTCTGTGACAGTGACCAAAAAAAGTGACCCCGCTAGTAGTGCAATGTGCTTATGAACTTAACTCTGTGAAGAAATAAGATTTTAGCAGTATATCAGGAAAGTTGGGAATGTGTTTAGACCAGAACTATCAATTGATTTTACTCGCTTCCTCTTTCTTTGTTCGTAATACAAAAATCAGGTATAGTGCCTTTTAAGCTGTAGTTTAGCTCAGATAAAAGATCCTCAGGAAGCCTCTCAACAAGTCCCTTGTGAATAAATAAAATACAGTGTTGCTCTCTGTGATCTGATAAAGAAGACTTTGTCACATATAAAAAAGGTGGCTTGAACGATTTCTTTACTATAATTTAGCGGAATGCATGATTTATTCCAGTAGTAAAATGACAGTTTGTAACATGTGTTTTAAAAGTCAATTTCTCATCCAGCCAGAAACCTAAGTACTCATAACTTTACCTTACCATATGCAGCAGTGGCCATTTTGTCTTTGCAGCAACCCATGTGTCGTGATGTTTTTTCTGTGACCCTCCGTGATGGTTTCACCTGTGTCTTATAAACTGTCACATCTTGAGACGGCTTGTGATGGAACACTACATCTACCCAGTCACTGGTGAAGAACCTTATGAGCCTCCAATGACTTGAAGTTTCATCAGACTGGCAGTGTAAATCCCTAGTTGACGTTGCATAATGTTATTTTAATAACAATAAACAAAAAATATAATAATGTAAAGTACAGTGCTGTGCTGTGCTTTGTAATCAAAATTTCCACCCCCCATCCTTACACCCTCCATCGCGTCAACCAAAGAAAAAGTAAAAAAAAAAAAAAAAAAAAAAAAAAACAGTGGAAAAACCAGAGAACCACAATGAGAGGTCGATCCACTCCTCAATGCAAGGCTCATATCCCTTTCCCAAACTCAGCTAGTATCACTCTGACAGCTCGTTCTTCTGTCCTCTGGCCTGAAGAGGGCGATGACGAGCTATGACAGGATAGGCCAACTGTGAAGGCTGAGGCGTCATGATGCTGCGCGCGTAATGGATTTCCCCATCATCAGAGCTGTTTCTCGGGGAGCAGGCGCTGCGGCCATCCAGCCCGAGCCCCGCTGAATTCGCCTAAATTTTGCGCCAGTGTGACCTTGCTTTCCATCCTCGTCGTGCGCTTGCTACACCAATGGCCTCCTCGGACGGCCTGGAGGAGGACTGCGTGTTGCAGAGAGGAAGATCTCAGAGTGACCCGAGCAGCATCACCGAGGTCCGCTTGGCTGAGACGCACCGAGAAGGTAAAGGAAGGCGAAATGCTTGGACGCAGAAGCTCTGACAGCTGTCGTGTTCGCACGTTCTTCTGCTTGAGGCGCGGGCACAGAGGTGACACATGGTGATGATGGTGATGTCAGGGACACAGCTGCTGCCTGTTAAACGTGTTTTTTTTCCTTCTTGATGCAGGTTCATTTATATGCGCAGAGCGTGGGCTATTGTAAACGTGCGTCATTATGCCTTCTCCCCTACATGGACCCGCAGTATCCAGATAATCGACAGAATAATATCCCTACAGACGGCATGTGAGGCGTATCCAACACTGCCACTTAATTATTTTGATCAAGAATAGTGAGAGTCATCCCCCGTGTTCATGCGTAATGGCCCGTCAGAATTGGCACCCTTCAATGTCAAGTCACCACCTTCTCCAGAAGCAAAACCTCAGGTGTGCAGTGACGGCATTATGGTCCCCATTTTTGCCAGAAAGGAACAATAGGCCATGTCCAGTAAGACGTGGGGAAAGGCTCACTGTGTGTTAGGTTGTTGCTATGGTGATCCCACGGGAGGAGGCGGTTTCTTTCCAGCTGTGAGAGGAGTGAGGACTGTACCTCTGTCAGCGCATAACCATTGTATTATAGTCCATGCTATGAAGCCTAACAGTCAGAGTTGAATGTTTGTGTTACTCTTGGGTTCCTTTAAAATATTATGTTAAAGAAAAGACTATAAAGGCCTTGCAAGATGGAGATGGAAAAGCCTTTTGAACTTGAGATACAGGCCTCATTCACAGTCGGCTTGTCTCACAGGTTTAGGTATGCGCTCTGCAGCAGGAATCTCTTGATTTCTGCCAAACCGGGAGGCATTTGCGTTCTTGTCACGTTGTGGTGGTTGTTATGGTTACGTAACAGTGAAACTCATGAGACATCACTTAGAGGATTGCCTCGGTTGCTCCCTTATTCGTTAGTGCAGAATTTGTGTTTTTGTCAACAATTCTCAGTAAAATCACACACACATTTACTGTAAGTCTGCATTTCAGTGGAGACTCTTCCCCTGATGGCTTTGATCCACCAGATCCAGTCACAGATTTTTATTTCTTATTTTTTTCACCACTAGGCCTGCTTTTGTTTTGCTCTGAATAAAAATAACACTTGGCAAATCACTCTAAAATATTCCTCGTTCTTGAAATAGATCAGTGGGTCTTGAGTTGTGGTACCCTGGTGGCTTCTCCATGTAAGTTATCAATGTTTTTTATGTTTAGACACAATTAATTCAACATTTTCAAAACTTTTCAAGCCCTTTATAAACCTGTTTTAATCCTGACATGACCTTAGGCTGATGATGATGGTCTCAGAATAGTTTTTAGTCATAATTACACTTTTTAGGAGATGAATATATACTTCTTCATCGGATAATAGCATACATTAATTTGGTTATGCTGTTGACAGTTTTGTTGTCTCTCCAGAATAGGGGTCTACAAACTTACACATCAAAATATCCACCTCCACCGAACTAAAGCAGAGACTGAAATCAAGGTCTAAACCAGGACTAAACCAGGTCCAAACCCAAGGACTCAATAAGAAATAAACCAAGAAAAATGCTGTCTACATCAGGTCTAAACATGGACAATCACAGATTGAACCAGGGTTAAACAGGACTAAACCATGAGGGAAGCAAAACTGAAAGTCGGACTAAAACAGGCCTTAACCAAGACTTAACCAGGACAACACCATCTCTAAATCCAAGAAGAAGCAGGTGGGCTTAATCGTCTTTAAAAAACAATTTACACATGAATTGTGATAAAATAGAAATCGTGATTTAAACTAAACAAAATCATGAATTTTTTGGCCATATCACCCTCGCCTGGCAAGCCACACCCACTTCCTCTCTTTGGAAGAAAGTTTTGTTGGTTTTCCAGGCCTAATATGGCCCAGCCCTATATGCCGATATGTTGGATACCGTCGTAATAGTTTATATCGTTGTGGATGTGATACACAGTAATTAGCATGTGCTCTCAGCTGATTTTGACTGAAGTCAGGACCAGTGGCAGATGGAGGTCAGCTAATGCTCCACTCAGAGCAGCATAAACACTGACTGTGGAGGCTTTAGGGCCAGCTGCTTAAAATGTGAAATGAATTGAAGGATGTGTGTTGCTCGAGTAGACCAAATGTCAATTATATCGTCAAATATATCGTTATTGTGATATTTCTTTCTTATATCGTGATATTGATTTCAGGTCATATTGCCCTGCCCTATATGCTGGCATGGTAAAACTGGGCTTGATACTCAATGATTAAAGCCACGCTGTGGAACACTCTGGGTCAGTTGTTCTACTGGTGTCGGGACCCACCATCATTCTATAACGCCAAGCCATGACCCAAATACGAATTTAGTGTATAAATAATGTAATAATGTATTGTATAAACATACAACTACTCTGTATTACTGCTACTGCTACTGTTAACTAACCTGATAACTAAACTGGACTGTGCATTGATGCAGCATACACACATAACATCTATACTATGCTGCTACTAATAACCTTAGACTATCCTGCCTTGTGTCATGCCTTTATGTTTACATGCCCCTACCTTCCAGTATTGTTTACATTCTATGTGCTAATGTGTACTTGTTTACTTTTTGCACCTGCACTTTTGATAAGGCACTAACATCATTGCCTCACTGATTGATTGAGTGATGCTCTAAATGTAGTTTCGTTGCCATTTGTGACAATAAATCTAAATCTATTTTCCTGCAAATTATGGTTGAACAAGCATTAAACAATCCAATAAAGCTAACATTTGTATCAAAATAACTCTCTTAAGACTCTTCCGACAGATTAAACAGACAGCTCCTCAAGAAAGGATTGTGACCCTCTAAAAATGTGGCGGGCAAAGTACTTTATTTCTTTTCTTGAGTTAAAGTACAGATTCTACAGGTCTAGTATTACTCCAATGAAAGTGAAAGTTGTACAGTGAAAAATCTATAAAAGGAGGAGCAAATAAATGAAATTGATAGTTATCCAAACTCATTCCTAACTTTCCAATACATTTCTATCATCCTGATTCTTGTCAAAAAGGTAAAGAAGCTCCCGCACACTGTCTCACTCTGATATATATTTATTGCTGTAACATTCTGGTCAGGCTATAATCCTGATTCTTCACAGGGATGAGTTTCTAACTGGCATGGTCATTTTTCAGGGTCACTTTGACAGACAATGTTAGAAAAAGCACATGAAATTGATAAAAATGTTCTATTTATAGATCCACAGTATTATTTCCACAAGTGTTGGTTTATAATATATTTAACGAGCTACAATACTAATTTCATCAGGTATAAGGCCATTAAGTATTCAAAGCAAAAGTAGTTTTATTTTAAAGACAGAGTGTTGTGAATCTTCAAAAACATGAAACATGAATATACAATACTTCTGAAGATGTATTTGTATCTTTTCCTCTTCAGTTCACTCTGGTTTAACTTGTGCAGATATAAATGACCAAAGAATAGAAAAACAACAGATATATTTTTACTAAATTAGTAAACAACACTTGAGGGACAAACCATTGTACAATTATACATCGGAACAGCGCCACCTTCTGTTCTGGAGTGGACATGATAAGGATATTAATTCAGAGAAAAAAAAACACCACACGACCAACTTGTCTTCACTCTGTAAGTAACGAGAGTGGAGTAAAAAGTTATATTTGTTTGTCAAATGTAGTGGAGTAAAAGTAATAAGTTGTCAATAAAAATACTACTCAAGTAAAGTACAGATCCTCAAAAACAGTACTTAAGTACAGTACTTTACTTTACTGCCCACCAGTGTTCCCGACCCACCAGTAGAGAATCACTGCTGGACATGTTGCTAGGTCACTGAGGCAAAATGTGGATAAATTAACAGTTAATTTCAGGGAAGAGGATGCTTCTTCTTTTTTTAGGGTTTTCAGCAATCAAAAACAAAAAACAAAACAGGAAATAAGCACTTGCATTTTGTTTTATTTTATCTTATTTATTGAGAAAAGTATGCCTAAGAGAGTCTACATTTGTATTATATTGTGTATGGTCTCTTATAGGGCCGCACAATTAATCCATATTGAATCGACATTTGCAATTTTAGATCCTGCAATAACCAAACCCCAAAGGGTTTTTTTCTGCCTTGCGTTGCCAGTTTTTTATGAAGCTGAAATATAATAAATAGACCACCATCATGTATAATAGCAGTTTTAGCAAATATATTTAGCTGACTATTCACCTTATTCAGGAAGTTGTAATGGGCGCCGCCATCTTGTGTTTCTGGTCAAACTGAAGGTCTGACCAGGTCTATATCAGCTTTGGTCCTTTACAGCAGTGGTTCCCAACCTTGTTTGCCTTGCGTACCCCTTGGGCCCATTCTACGAGTACCCCCTGCCTCGATGGTTTTGTTGATTTAGTTAGAATGTGAATGACAAAAAATCCTAAAAAAGACAACTAAATACACTGAAACTCTCACTCTTTACAGATACATGTTTTTTTTTAGCTTTTCTTTGACTATATTAATAAATAAAAAAAGTTTTTGTTTTATCTCATTTTTTAAAATCTGAAATTAATCCAAGTACCCCCTGCTAACCTCTTGCATACCCCTCGGGTCCCCGTACCCCTGGTTGGGAAACACTGCTTTACAGTTCCTCACAGACAATTAGCCAATTAGAGTGATAACAAAAAGTAAGTGATTATGTCACTAAAAAATAATTTTAGGTGACTTTTTTCATGTCGTTCTTCCACTGAAACTAAACCTGAGACATAATAACTTATGTCCTTGGTGCTTTTTCACAAGTTTTTGGTTCATTTCCATTTTATTTTCTTCACTCTCTCACATTGACAACAATGGAAATCCCAGCTCACAGGAAGTGCTAAGACAAACAGGTCTGTGTAGGTTCTCAGTCATCCATCGTAGGCAAAGATTCTTCAGTCTTCATCTGTACTCTGTAGTTGAAGTGTAGCACGTTTCGATCTTAGTCCAAAGATCGTCATCAGCTTAATAACGGCTTGAGCAGTGAGACAATACAGAGGTAACGAGCCATATTAAGTATGAATAGGCTAAGATGTTTTCCTACCTTTAGCACCAAGAGAGGAGGGACTTAGAGGTTAACTCCTCCTTCTGGTTTACTCTTAAGAGACCCACTAGCATGCTCAAGTCTTTATTAAGCTGATGACGATCTTTGGACTTAGATCCAAACGTCCTACACTTAAACTACCGAGTACAAATAAAGACTGAAGAATCTTTGCCCACGTAAGACAAACAGGAAATGTTCAGACAACAAAAGTGGGCGGGGCTGAATGAGGTGAATACCGTAGGGCTGGGCAAGTAAAGCATTTTTTCATAATAATGACTTATGGAGATAATGGTCATAATAAAACACCACAGCCCCAAAATGTCCATATTGTCCCATGCCTACAATACCCAGCTGCATGATACTTAACTTACTGTATGTATACAATATTAAAAATGCAAAGTGAATCACAATGGTGCAGCCCGAGCGTCTTTGGCCTCTGCTGGAGTACAAATGTGCTGCTAAATGGGGTCAAGTGCAGGGAACAGGTGAAACAGGCCCACAGCTCCACAGCGGCGTCCCGTAGGAAAATGCTGCAAACGATGCCTAAGGACCTTTGGCTGTATCATAATTTACCACAAATGTCACACAAGAACAAGTATTACACCCCCCCCCCCCTCCCTTTTTTTTGTATAGGATTAAAGAATCCCCTGACATTTCCACAAACTTCACTGTACTGTTATCTGTCAAGTGAAAAGCTGTGGCCCTGAAAGCAGCAGATAAAGGGTTTAGCTCGGCTGGCGCCCGGGTGATTAATGCGGAGTCCCGCCGTAACCGTTTGACTCTAATGTGAGGCCATACATAAAGGAAACGTGACTTTGCTGAGGCCGTAATAATAGCTTGCGCAGTGACTTTCCCCTTGAGTGGTGCATCGATAGCGCGCCGGACACCTTGCTCCGCGTTGAAGCCGCTGATTCAAACGCACCCTGGCCGTTTTGTGCCAACTCATTCCCCCGTGCCACCGAGCGCGTGGCCATCGAGCGGTGACATCCCCGGGTCACTCTGACTGCAGGGCTTTGTGGCACATCTCAGCAGAGCCAAGCGTTAAACAGCGTCAGGGATTGCAACACAGTAGGTTATTGTGACTATTTACGTAAGAATAGTTGCCATGCCTGTTTAAAGACTCACTATATGGAACTTTTTATGAGGAAAAAACAACAACAACTTGATATAATGCTGTCTTCATGTTATGGCCAAAAAACCTCATCACAACTTTCTTTTTAGGGAATAGATACAAAGGCAAACAAGACAACATCATTATGCAAAAATTGTGAAGGGTTTAGGCTGAAGTTAAATTTATATTGTCAAGTTTGGTTTCACTTAAAAAGTTAAATAGTGCATCTTTAAGAGACACTGGAAAACCCCTTTTTCTCTCTTAACATGCAAACTTTCATCTGAAATCAAATAAAAAACCTAATCTTATGTTTCTCCGTAGATGCATTCTTCTTATTGTGGCAACTTTAGTTCAGTTTAGTTGTTCAGGCCTTGTATTTAGCAATATTTTGAAGGTTTTTTTCTGTATCTAGTTCATAGCCTGCTTTATTGAGTTTTGAAACCCCAAAAACAAAACTTTTTTAACAAAAATTTTTAGACCTGTCTGTACTGTAAACATGCTACACTGGATTGTAGCCATGTACTGTATTCATTTCTATCCATTGTCCTTCACAAACTCTCTCTCATTCACCCAGAGGGGGCCCTATTGTACATGTCTTTAAAATAACATGCACTTATCATAAATTATATATGTGTATTATGTGTATAGGATAGCTTAAGGAGAGACACTGCAGGCCTAACATTTTTCTTTTTTTTTTTTAATTTTCAGGTTTTGAGCCAGTTCCTCTTAACATAAATATTCACCTGGATACAAATACATGTAGGTGTGTAATTATTGCACTGATTCAACGTTTCTCTGTAGAACTATGTAGGAAATTGAACTCCAATGACCATTTTTCTCACATTGTGGCGACAACATCTCCAGTTTAGTAGCGTCTACAGACTCTGAACCTTCCAGTCTTGGATATAACAATATTTTCAAGGTTTTTTCAGATGGATTTTTCCATATTTCATTCCTACAATGTTTTATTGAGTTTTGAACCATGAAAAACACTGTTGAAATTAGAATTTTTACACATTTATTCACTATAGTACTATAATATATATCCAAATTCCCCACTGAACAAATCTTTGTAACTAATATATCAACAAAATAGAACCATAAATTTAAACCTGGCTCTATCCCTTTTTTGGATTTTGTCACTAAAAAGGCAATTTTGAATAATCTTTATTGTCATTGCAACAAGTACAATGAAAATGTTGTCCATTTGTATGCATAAAATACACTTTTTCCTCATATTCACCTGCAGTGCCTTGCTTTAAACCTAAATAAACATATAGATAAAACAATAAACACACAGGAACAACTACATAAGCTGAGAATCATTAACTCAACAAAGGACAATAACCATATCCTGCTGTATTATATGTGTAAAGATGCTCCTCCTCGGCTGCTGTGATGCTTGAGTGAACAGTAGAATTGGTGAAACTGTACATCCCCCTTCCCCCGTAAACCACTCGGGCTCCCCTCCCCCAACAACCAAACAATCTGTCCTCTGAACAACATGTCACAATACAGTTGCATCTTCTGCCACGTACATGATTTAGTCTCATAACCAGACGGAAGATAAATAAAGATTTTAAAAAGATGCATATCCAAATAATGTTTGTATGGGGTCAAATACTGTCCGGGTCCGTTGTACTGGTGAGAGTCTTGTTGACATTGCTTCTGCTGCCTTATAGGAAAAATCATGTGTCCCATCATCAGTGTTGGGGAGTAACTAAATACATGTATTTAAAATACGTATTCAGAATACTGATTTTGAGTAACTGTATGACGGTATAAATACTTGAATACAGTTATTTTCAAATACCAAAGGAATAGAGAGAGGGAGAGAGGAAGGAAAGAGACAGAGAGAGAGAGAGGGGAAGGAGAGATGGGAGAGGAAGGAAAGGGGGAGAGAGGAAGGAGAGAGAGAAAAAGAAGAGAAAGAGAGGAAGGAGAGAGAAAGAAGAGAGAGAGACAGAGAGAGGAAGGAGATAGCGAGGGAGAGGTAGGAGAGAGAGAGAGAGAGGAAAGGGAGAGAGAGAGAGAAGAGAGACAGAGAGAGAGGGAGAGAGGAAGGAGAGAGCGAGGGAGAGGAAGGAGAGAGACAGAGAGAGGGGAAGGAGAGAGGGAGATGAAGGAAAGGGGGAGAGAAGAAGGAGAGAGAAAGAAGAGAAAGATAGAGACAGAAAGAAAGACGAGAGACAGAGAGGAAGGAGAGAGCGAGGGAGAGGAAGGAGAGAGAGAGACAGAGAGGAAGGGAGAGAGGAAGGAGAGAGAAGAGAGACAGAGAGGGAGGGAGAGAAAGAGAGGAAGGAGGGAGGGAGAGAAAGAGAGAACGAAACAAGACAGAAAGAAGAGACCGACAACAGTTGGTGTAAAAGTGTTGCTACATATTTTTAATCTTTCACCATATTTATACAAAAATATATTGCAAATGAAGGTGAAAGTATCTAAGTATTCAGAATACAGTACACTGATTGGGCAAAGTAACTGACTACGTTACAAAATACATTTTAAAACAAGTATTCAGTATTCTGTAACTGAATACAATTTCAAAGTATTCTCCACACTGCCCATCATGCATAGAGTGTACAGTATATAACAGGGGTGCCTACAGTGGGGTCCACGGGCCATATTCGGCCCTTCAAGGGGTTTGATATGGCCCTCCAGAAGGTGCTTGGATTTGTAAGGAGTATTTTGAGTCATTTGTGACTGAATAGACCCTTTCGCTGCTTACATCATCAGTGACATCAGCTGGAGGCAGGAAGTGAGCAAGAGAAATAAGATTAAACTAAAACTAGCCCTTAGCCCCTCCGTTGCCTAGTTTGGCCCTCCATGGATAAAACTTTGGGCACCCCTGATATATAATAAAGGAGGTACAATTAGCTAGTCCTCTGTGAAGCCAGTTAGCATTCGGGGGCGGGCTCTGGAACCAGGAAGCTCCTATTGTCTTTCCATTGAAGCTTTTTCGTCCCTCTGTAGCTCATTATTGGAAGTAGTCTTGTTAATATGACCTTCATGTGCTTGTCTTACCACGCGCTACACCGTCCTGTTCTTTG
>OMNZ01104701.1:0-14406 GCA_900303255.1 Lesueurigobius sanzi | reverse complement strand
GGTTTTTTTTAGGCAGAATTCAAATTTTTTGTCTTTCAACCTGAATTACTCAGGCCCACTATGGTTTTCTTGAAAGTTTTCACATCTACAGTCTCCCCATAGACATTCATATCATATGAGAGCAATGTGAACATTTTAGACATTTTACAAGCTGTTAAAGCCTTCCAGAGGATATGTATACCAAATTCAGAAAAAACAGTCACTGGCTTAAGAGGTTAATTATTCACTTCATAATTCATAATTTCTCCATCAAACTATATGGGAAATTCTGTGTAGGTTCTCAGTCGTACAGGAGTTGTCCATCGTATCATCATCAGCTGCTGACGAACAGCAATCGGATAAAGATCGAAACGTCCTACATTTAAACTCTAGAGTACAGATGAAGACCGAAGAATCTTTGCCTATATGGGAAATCGTAATTTCTATGACCATTTCTCACATTGTGGCAACAAGATCTCCACTTTAGTAGCCCCAACACCAACAGACTCCAAACTTTCCTTAACAACATTTCGAAGATTTGTTCAGAGGGATTTTTCAATACTTAATTCCTAGCCTGATTTATTAAGTTTGAACCCTAAGAAACATGGCGAAATTTGATTTTTTTTTTTTTTTTTTTTTTACAGATCTATTCGCTAATAACTAGCTTTTTCAAAAAACTAAAAAACTAAACAAAATATCCAAAAGAAAGAAAGAAAGTGGCTCGGCGAAAACCTTTGTGGCCGTCTTCATAATCAACTCTTGACTTTTGATCGTCGAATAAAGGGCTAATTACAGTAGCACCTGCCCACAGGGTTAAAGCCTGGGGACATGTCTAATAATAAGAGGAAGACAGACAAGAAAATGATGGCTGGAAGGTGAGGAACTATTGTTATTGTTATTTTTTTATGCGGCGCTGATTGGGTGGCGGTAAAACCCAGGGATGCTCTTATACGCGCCAAGACCACTTTGCACTTTGCGACAATCAGACGTTGTTTTTCAGGCGGGTGATTGACGCGAGTGCAGTGGTCAGGCTGTGCGGCTTGACTTTGATTAGCAGTTCGCTGTTTGTGAGGTTATGGAAAGTAGCGGGGAAAAGATGCAAATTGAGGCCCGCCATTTTTGTTTTTTTTTATTTTTGAAAAGTTGCTATTTCTGAGGATTTTTTTTTTTTTTTCAGACAAATAAGTGCCGACCTTTGCATGATTTTCTGCTGATGTGCTGATAATCATGTTTGCGATATTTATAGGTTGTGTTCATGTGAAATCACAGCATTCTAAAGAGCCTGAGGGACGAGGGCTTCTGAAAAAACATGGTCCATCCTGGTCCAATCCACATGAAACAAAACTGACACAAAGTTAAATGCAGACACTGCAGGCAAATTTTTTCTTCTTCTAATTTTCAGGTTCTGGTCCAGTTTGATCTTAACATGTGAACTTCCCCCTGGAAACACATAAATATTCTAATCTTTACAACAAGGAGTGTAATTATTGCACTGATTCAACATTTCTCCATAGAATTATATCGTGAATGATCATTTTAATACATTTTTTAATAATACATTTTATTTGTATAGCGCTTTTCTAGACACTCAAAGACGCTTTGAAATTCCATTTTAGTAGCTACTACAGACTCCAAACTTTACAGTCTTGTACTTAACAATATGTTGAAGGTTTGTTTAGAGGGATGTTTCAATATTTAATTCCTAGCCTTATATATTGAGTTTTTAACCCCAAAAAGTAAGGACACTTTAGACTTTTTCTTAACAGATTTATTCACTAATAACTAGTTGATTCCAAATCTAAACAAGGCGTCCAAAATCTCCTCTGAATACATTTTTGTAACTAATAAATCAACAAAAGAAAAGCATACATTTAAACCTCGGTTTTATCCATTATTTATATTTTGTTGCTGCATGAACATATCAAAATCAGAATAGATTGCAATTGTCAATGAAGGTTTCGCAGACTAGGATTTTTCTTTGGTGTACTTCAGCTTCTTAAATTTATATTTATTTGTTTATTTGGTTGGGACAGCGCATGTTAATGAACACACATGAAACAAACACATACAAGGATTGTAACTATGGGCTAATTTCCATCTGTCGTCCCGCGCCCATAAACACTCTCATTCATCCTTGTATGTGTTGTTAGTGGTAGGGGAAACCGAAGGAAACCTCCACAGACTCGGGGAGAACATGCTCCACACAGAAAGGCCCGGTCAGGCCCGGGGATCCAACCCAGAAGCACAAGGACCTAACCTCTGCGCCACCGTACCGCCTGAACATGACAAAGTTATTTTTTTTTAGGTGCGCGCTGCCTAATAGCTTCCACATTGGGTCTGCCTGGCCCCTGTGTGTGTCACTCCTTTGAACCACGCGTCCATCTCTGCCTCTTTTGGGGCCCATCTCCACGGAGCCTGTTAGGGAGATAATGAGAGAAGAAGAATGACGCTATTAAAGGCACAATTTGGTAATTCACACACCATGTCCGCTGTCCCACAACAAGACACGCACGACGGAGCACAGCCAACACCCCCCTTCTCCCAACGCTGCCCTCCGAAAACCCCAAATCCAGCGCAACATGGCCATAACCGACAATCCAGCTCCTTGAATCTGGATGGTTCTGGAAGACTCATTATTATTTCCTATAAACTTTTTACAAAATTATGAATGAGGATAATATAATCAGAGCGGTAACTCGTGCTCAAAAACGGGAGTCAATAGGGAAAAAAAAAATATCTGAGAGATAACAATGGTAGTCCATGTATTTAATGGCCTATAGTAAAAGCTGCGGTCCTGACCCACCAATTGAGAACCACTAATTCAGGTAATCTTATGCTCTTTTAGAAAATATAATGGCTTTTCTTTTATTTCACCTTTGGATTATAACCTGCTAGCACATGAGTAATTAATGAATGAATTAAAATCCCCCAAGATCCAATTTGAGAAAAAAAAAAATCCAAGAAGAGGTTCAGAGTCAATTCATGTTTTCAATTACATCCTGATATTTACTGTATGTTTATTTTAATAAAATAGATTTTGGCTCCTAAAGAGCAACTTATATGTGCACATAATGCCAATGCAGACTGTGCTCCTCCTGTTTACTCCACACTGAGTCCTGCAGGCTGGGTTTGGACCTGGTCTCTGTTTGAAAGGTTTTGAAATACAATCTGGAAACTGTGCTATGTTTTTTGCGTTGCATCGTACATATTTAATTAGATAGTTAGAGTCGCTCGGTTTAAAAGTTTAGTGAACAGTAAATATATTTCTGGGCCATTTTGAGCAAAATAAAAAGTGCCAATCAGCTTTCCTTTCTGTCTGGGCTGCAGTCACTGCTCGGCTACAGAGGGAGGGAGAGGGAGAGAGAGGGAGAGAGAGGGAGAGAGAGAGAGCTCCACTAATTTGTTACCACAATGTACAATTGCATGATTCTTGTATGATTATTTTATTTGAGGAAATCCCCTCGTCATGAGCTAACACCGATTGTTTTTACCTTCATTTAAACAGCCACCCTCTCCTCTGCTTCGAACGCTAAGAAATTAGTTCTGAATTAATTTCATCGTAAACCTTAAAGCCATGAAGCACGAAGCACAGACTCTTTCCCTGCCTCTCTCTCTCTCTCTCCCCAACTCCTTTAGTCCGGACTCTCCATTGTTCGCTCACAAAGGCGATGTATAAAGACACGTCAGCGATTACAAAGCTGCCGTGGCACAGCTCAATTACTCAAAGGTGGCTGCGCGGGGCACGAATGGGAAGGGAGGGGGGCACCGGGGGAGTACGGAGGTGTAGGAGTATGTCGAGCCGCTGAGATATTAGCGGGCCAATGGCTGTGTCAGCAGCTAGCGCGGCGTTTGCAGACTGCCGTGTGATGTTGGCGTGACCCCCTCCCCGACCTCCATGAAGCCACATCGGAATAGAAGTCTGGTAGCGGGTCGCATGCGTGCCGCGAGGGGATTCGTGGCTCTTTACAGGGAGTACCGTTCATGTCAAAGAGCCGTTCAAAACACTGGCTCATTTTTGTATCAGACAGTAAACTCATATTATCTAAGATCTGATCGCAGTCAGGCGTTTTACCTTTTTTACTTTAATTTAGGGCTGCAACTAATTATTACTTATTATTATAACTAACTATTATTTTGGTAATTGATTAATCGTCTGATTGTTTTTTACAAATGCTTCATGAAGCTAAAGAAAAGCTGATTGGCAGCCTTTTGATAGAGAATAGATAAAGATAATGTTTGTAGAAGGCTTTTAGTGGTTGGACACATGGATGTAACATGAAATTCATCATTTCAAAGCTAAGAACATCCAGAATTCAGTGACTGAGATTAAACTACTGAAGGCAGCACTACATAAATAACTTTCAAATCATGTAAATGTTAGATTTGGACCTTTAAATACTAACTTTTACTGTAATTCTGGCTCTGTGTGAGTTAAAAACCAGTAAATATTTTGTAGAAAACATTTAATTGGTTACTAAAATAGTTAGTTACTTAGTTATTTCAGCCATATAATATTATCTTGTAGACGATAGGAGCAGTGTTTCCCAACGAGGGGTACGGGGACCCGTGGGGGTACGAGAGCGCTTAACAGGGGGGAATAATTTCAGATTTAAAAAAATAAATAAATACAACTGAAATGCTTCAAAGAAAAGCTATTTACAATCAGTAAAATAATAGAACTCGAGGAATAAGTAATGTTTTCTTGAAAATGCAAGCTACAAGCAAACCTTGCATGTAGCATGAGAAGTACAAGTGAAGAGTTAATTTGCACAAACAGATCTCCGCTTTGAATTTGTTGCTAAATAGTTTCATATTTGTATCACTGTGCTCTAAAAGGGACACCAGGAAAAGTAAAGTTGAATACATTTCATCAATAGCAAGTGACTTCATATTTCTGACTCATCAACATCACTGCAACACAACGAGAAAAGTACAAGCCTACGTTTATTTTTGTCAATGGCCCTTATCTGTACATTTCGATTTATTTTCAAATGTTAAGTGCAATGAGACGTGTTTTTCTTAATTTAAGTGCACAAATGCTTGTTCCATTGGCAGATCGTTTTACATCAGGGGTCTCCAACCTTTTTTACCTTGCAAGCTATACTTTTGCGTAACAAAAATGGCAGCGAGCTACTTATTCTTCAAAGAAACACGTGTAACTCGGCCTCTAGGACTAGGACAAGATGACCATTCAACTCAATAAAAGAAAATCACAGTAGTTTGTGCTTTATACTGTGCTATGTTTGGATATACTCAGAACATCAAAAATAGATCTAAAATGTAAAGCGCTTTGAGCTGCATTCTGTATGAAAAGCGCTTTATAAATACAGTTTTGATTGATTTGATTGATTGAAAATGTGGCTCATCAAGTGTATGTAGAAATGTAGAAAGCCTTTGACGAGCTACTGGGAAAGGGCTGGCGAGCTACTGGTAGCTCCCGAGCTACTGGTTGGAGATCCCTGTTTTACATACTCAAGTCAGGGGCAAATGTAGCCAACTTAATTGAAGAAAATGTCACTTATTTCCTGACTAGAGAGTTTGACAGTATTTAGCATCTTTAAAGTGAAAAATAGGAATATTCATTCACTTTGTTACTAAACAACAAATCCATCGAGGCAGGATGTACTCGAGGGATAAATGAAAAACCCAAGGGGCGCGTCACCTGAGACGAAAAAAAGTTGGGAACCACTGATTAGGAGCATGTTTTTGTACTGCTGGCAACAGTACAGCCCAAGATGTTTCGCGGTGTACCTTTAAAACACACAGATAATATTTCATTGACTTGCCCACACCCCGCCCCCCCCCTCTTCTCCCCCTTTTCCCCGGTAATCCATTTCAGTGTCCCTATCACACAGCATATTTGCCCCATCCAATCAGCGTGATTAATAGCACTTCAACGGCGAGCTTTGCAATCAAATGACCAGAGCATGGCTGGCCCGCGCTAACGTACACACACACACACACATATATATATATATGGAGAGATCGAGGGGTAGGGGGGTGTATTTCCCCATAGACATCCCCAGTGTGACAGCTCTATAAACTGGCCATTCATCAAAGTGTCCCCCCCAGTGCACGCGCATACAAAGAGCCCAGTATCTGTCACATGTTGTCTTTAAGGTCCATTCACGGGACATTGTGTTGGCTTTGTGCGGGATAATGAAGTGGTAATGGGGACAGAATCGCACCGAATGTCAAACAGTAGTGGCTTAATTCATGTTCGAGGAGAGCGCGCTGTACTTATTTGAATGTGATGCGAGCTTTGTGACGTGTTATAATGTTGTTACTTTGTTAAGGTGGTGGAAACAACATTGAGTGGTATCAATTTTCAACTTTTGCTGTAGTTTCCTGTCATTTTATGTTTTAATATATAAAGAAATTATTTTGCATGAATAAAAAATGGCCAATATGTTTGGCAGTGAAGTCTAAATAATGGATAGAGCATGGTTTATTGTTATGGTTTTAGTTTGCAGTGGTACCCAAAGTGGGTCCTCAGAGGCACAGCAGGGGGGTCTGCAAAGGTACCCACAAATCAATCACATAAAAATACCGTATATGAGTTTACAATTAGCTTTACAGTGTATGCATTTGGTTGTGTAGAATCTAAATTGCCCTGTTGCCCAGTGTTTCCTTGTATATTATGTGTAAAATTAAGAGAAAAGCTTTGGAAAACATTCACTTTTTTAAGAATGAATTGTCATCATCAGGGGGCTACAAGAGATCTTTGGATGTATAAGGGGCCTGCAACACCCTCAAGTGTAGTAATGGCTGGTATAGCCTCTTAGTTAAAATTTTGAATATCTTGTTTCGTTTTAGAATAAACTACAGTAGTTATTAGTGAATAAATCTGTAAAAATTCAAGTTTCTCCTTGTTTTTGGGGTTCAAACTCAATTAATCAGGCTAAGAATTAAACGTTCAAAACAAACCTTCAGAATATTGTTAAGGTGTGGAGACTGTGGGTTGTTGGTTTCTTTCATATTTTACGTTTTTATTACCTGGAAAGTCCAACTGGGATTTTGGAATAGTCTGGGCTCCAGAGAGCAACCTATTATACATATTTTAGTGGTGAATCGGAGTACACCTGTTGTGCCATCATTTTAGCACTCCAATTGGTACACATCGATTTAGCCTTTTTTAAAAACTAAACAAGAAATAGCACGACATCTAAGTATCTGATATATATCTGAGTGTTTTCAAATGTTGGATTAATGCATGAAATATTACACTTATATATCTATATAACCTAATGATTCCACTTGACAAGCGTGCCCATTATCCCCTTAAGTGTTTTCTTCCATTCATATGTTATCATTATATTGCTGGATATTGGCTATTCTAAGCCAAGTCATGTTTTTGAAAACTGATAGTGGTTCCATTATGTCAAAAAGTCTACGACTTGAATTAGATCTTACCCAATTTTACAACTTGATCAAATGTTAAAATTGATTTACTCTTTTGTCTGTATCTTGATGTCTCAAAAATCATATTACAGATTAAGTACATACAAATGAATGATTAAGTCGAATGAAAAGCTCTATCCAGAAGGCACATGTGTGTCTCTCTGCCCTTTGGAGCAGCCCACACCATTGTGATCATTGTGTGGCTCCCCTGCTGTGCTTTATGGCCCGTGGGTCAATAGTAATCATAATAGTGATATTCATAGACATGCACAGAGCAGCCATTTCAGCCGAGATTGAAAAGCACCCATTCATTTTGTTCTTTTACATTTGTGCTTCTTTCATATGATGAATTTGAGATTTTTGTCCTGAAAATGTATTGATATTGGTTTTATGGTATTGGTTTTTATTATATATATAACAAATTTTCACAACTCAAATTTAAGATGAAGACATTTGGCACAACACAGATGATTTAGGACTTTAAGTTGAGGAAATTTAGATCATGTATACTGATATTATTCATTTATAGTAAATGTGTGTCTGATTATTTTGATTATTTCACAATTACCATGTGCTAAATATGTGTAAAGCAATCTAAACTATTATATTAAAGACTTTTTGTTATTTTTGCCACCACAGAGTATGTTGTAAACACAGCAGAAAACAGACTTGTTGCATTGTCTTCACCTACATTTTGATTAAGTGGAAGATCGAAGTAGAATCTAAAACTAATGCAATTTATTTTGTGGATGGTGCCCCCTGCTCTACTTTGTGCACAGGCTTGAAATGTGCATACAATTAATTCACTTGAACAAATTAAACACATGTGCAGCAGGAGGGATTGTAAGAGCTAGAAACAAGATCACAGTATGAACGGGAAAATCAGGTACCCCAGCTTTAATTACGGGAATCACATGGTCATTTATTTTACCGTCATTTTGAAAGCAACTTTATATTTGCAGTTCATGGCAGCTATATTCAAGCTCTATGAACAATTTATAAACTGCTAAGCCAGTCTCAAAATGTGGCACATGCGTTACTAGTGACAAGATGTTTTGTACTTGTCTGGTTTGACCTGGTTTTAGACTTTATTCATAGCCCAGGTTTAGGTCTGTTTTAGCCCTCTTTTAGCCCAGATTTGGTTTTTGGTTATTCTTTCTGGTACTCGGAAAGCCACACTTTATATTAGCTAGTGTAATTATGACAACGTTTGCACTTGCCCGATGTCTCGCTGCAGCTCACTGACTGCGTTTTTATTGCCAGCCTGTGTTCCTATAGGGCGCTGTGTGTCACCAATCAGGATATGGGGGTTATCCTGTGCCTGACCCGTGTATTGAGTCTGCCTGCAAAGCCATTTCCAGAGCCGACTCCGGTTAAAAGCTGAGAAGAAAGGAGAGAAAGGAGAGAGTGTTGCCTTCACACGAGCACGGGAAACCCTCTTAACCCCAAGTCGAGTGGCTTAGGTCGTTCGCTGTGATTGCGAGTGGTACACACCTATGAACAGTAGGGCAAGCAAAATCTGGAATATTACATTTATCATGACACCTTAGGATTGCTACATCACACTTTTGAACTTGAATATGTGTGTTTTGGATCTCCTGCATTACTTTTTTATTCAATTGCTTGTATATATTTCTTTTTTCACTGAATTACATTTTGATTGAATTACTTCTACAACCTAATGAATGCAGTCAACAAACGTGCCCATTATCCCCATAACTTTTCTTTCTATGCACTTTTTTAACCTCATTGTGTGTATTTTTTTTTTAATCTAATTGGATTTTATGGAACGCCACCGCCCCGTCCACCGGGGGCTGGTGCCAGGAGTAAAATCCCATTCAAAAATGACTTTTTGAAAATAATTAATATTATAAAATAAAAAAGAACGATAGCTGTGGTTTAAAAAGAACGATAGCAGTGGTGACTTATGGGCATAAAGCACACAATAATACATTAAAGTTGTATCCAAAACTTTATTAAGTAATTAAAGCATGGCATTTTCTTTCCTGTAAAATATCCGCGGTATAGAACTTTTCATTGTTTGTAAACATTTGGGGTTTAGCTGGAGGCAGGAAGCTAGTAACGATAAACAAATGCCTAACTGTTGTTGGAAATATCAGATAAAACCATATTTTTTAGTCTCAAAGCCAGGATGGCATTTTTTAGTTGTAGTTTTACACTTATAATCGCTAGTTTTAGTATAATCTTATTTCTCTTGCTAACTTCCTGCCTCCAGTTGATGTCACTGATGATGTAAGCGGTGAAAGGGTCTGGTTAGCAGTTAGCACATAGCTGATTAGCCTCCGCCGTGCTTTTAACCTCTTAATATTTTAATTTTTCTAAAAGTCTATGGAGATTTTCAATGGGATTTTTACTTCCGGCACTGACCAAAAACTGTGGGAATCCGTTGAACTACTATATAATACTTCTATAGCCTGATAAATCCAGTTGACAAGCATGCCCATTATCCCCTTAAGTGTTTTATTTTCTTGATATTTTCAACATTGTTATACACATTACTTAATATTAATAATTGCATTGAATTACTTTTTGAAACTTCTATAACATAATAAATCCAGTAGACAAGCGTGCCCATTATCCCCTTAAGTGTTTTCATTTCTTGATATTTTTGACATTGTTACACGCATTACTTAAAAATGATAATAATTTAGTTGAATTACGTTTTGAAACTTCTATAACTTAATCAATGCAGTCAGCAAGCATGCCCATTATCCCCTTAAGTGTTTTCTTTTCTTGGTGTTTTTTTTTTACCTCATTGTATGCATTTCTTTTTTATTTCATTGCATTTAATTGAATTACCTTTAGTCGACAAGCGTGCCCATTATCCCCTTAAGTGTTTTCCCTCCCTTGATGTTTTTGACCTCGTTGCCTCTGGTTAGGGGTTTTCCACAGCTGTCCGCTCACAGAAAGATAACCGCTGATTGAGAGTCTAAGATGTCAGCTCATTGTTTTGTAGAGGAACGAGCGCGGACTGCCCCTCTCAAGTCGCAGGAATCTCCTCAATGGCTTTATTTGTTTAGCCCTTGTAACAACAGAGAGTGCCATGTTCCGCGGCGGACCATAGCGCCACTGCCATTGTCACAAACAGGCCGAGTAGTTCTTCCTCCGCTTGTCCACGTCGCTGTCCAGGGCCTTTGCACACAATCACAGGAGGCAGGGGGGGAGGCATGGGCCAGACGTGATAACACACAGCGATGGGGCGCAGATATGGAGGGAGCAGAGCACGGAGTCGCCACTGGGAAAGTCATGGATAGTGGTGCACATATGCATTTTAGTATTAAAGGATGCACGCTATACTGTAAAGAAGTAGTTTAAATTGAGTTATATCAATTTGAAAGTTTTACTGTGTATTACTGACATTAATATGAGAAAAAGATGTATTGCAAGTTGCAAGCCATTTTATATTTTCATATGAAGATGATGAGACATTTGATACATAAAAATAGTCAAAATTGCGTATATTGTCGGCAATGGAATCTAAATAACGGATGGTTTTATTTTGTTGATATATTAGTTGCAAAGATTTGTTTAGAAGGGATATTAGTTGTTTTACGTTTTTGAACATATTACTGAATAGATCTGTAAAATGATATCTTCTATGTTTTTGGGGGTTCAAACTTCTATAAATCAGGCTAGGAATTCAATATTGAAAAATCCCTCTGAACAAACCTTCAAAAATATCGTTAAAAGAATGATTGGAAAGTTTGGAGTCTGTAGGAGCCATTAAAGTGGAGACGATGTCGCCACAATGTGAGAAAAATGCATTTCGAGAAAATTGTCTTTAAAGTTACAATTATAGTTCTAAGGGGAAACGTTGAAGCAGTACAATCATTTCATATTAAAATTTTTGAGTTTTGCCTGCCGTTTCTCAACTTAAAATGCAATACCTCGCCAAAAAAAAGTCTCCATGTCGATTGAACTCTTCAGATAGATGTGGGGTTGCAACAGTTGGTCAGTTTTAGATTGGATGATATGGATTTCTTCTTCCCTGGCTCGTCGAAGATGACAATGCCAGGATTCATTGGGCTCACATAGGTTACGTTCACGTTATAGAATTCTATTTCATTGGAACAGGTGCCAATGCAACTCTATGAGAGATAAACTGTATCCAAATGTTTTCCCTGTTCATTATTTGATTGGATTCACAAACCTGCCATATTATTCATATGGCTGAAAGTCCTTTCTACTGGCCAACATCACAGAGATGTTTCTGAATAATTATTGTCTCCCCTTTTGAACACCTTTATGATAATAGAATTAGACCTTAGTTCATACGTGCTGACAGAGAAGACATTGAACTTTGAGACAGTTTTTGCTTAACCTCTTAAGCCCGAGGCCTTTTTCTCCAAAAATCATTTATTTACATCATAGGTGCACATGGCTAATCTTGGTGTCCACACATTTGGTAGAGCTGAGGGATGACGGTGGAAGTGAAGTAATAATAAATTATGTTGTTTGACAATAAAAATCAGGTTGCCATGTGTTGGAATGAGTTTCCGCCTGAAAAAAACACACATTTTCCTGCAAAAAGGCCTTTTTCCTCCCGGTGGTGCAGCGAATAACAACAGAAATGGATAACCCCACATCAGCTGTCACTAATCTGCAATTTTGGAATATTTTGCTGCGTAAAACACATAGGGGTACATGGGGTAATTCTATAATATTATTTTTTACTATTGTATTGTATTGTAACAGCGCGTGTCCCACCAAAAACAATAAGGTGCTTTGTCTAGTCTTTTGTCATTGTTCATCATCTTTATGATTATTATTATTACTTCACTTGATATCATTAGCTGTCGTACGTTAGCGCTCGTCTCTGCTCCAGCCCCGACTGACCCTGTTTCAAATTCATTAACACGGCCTCAAAAAGTCGCAGACGAAGCAATCGCTGCTGAATAAATGTCACAGTCAAAAAAGAGAGAGAAAGAGAAGAGAAAACTAGATTGAAAGAGGGCAGGGGATGGAGGGGAGTAAGAAAAAGAGAAAAAGAAGGAGGAAGAGAGACAAGAGAAAGAGAATGGGAGAGAGAGGAGGGGGAGAGAGGAAGCAGAGAGAGAGAGAAAGGAGAGAGACCAGGGCAGAGAGAGACCGGGGCAGAGAGAGAAAGCTAGATTGAAAGGGGGTCAGGGGATGGAGGGGAGAAAGATATATAAAGATTAAGAGAGAAAGAACAGGAGGAAGGAGAAAGAGCGACAAGAGAGAGAGGGATGAGCAAGATGGAGAGAGAGAAAGACAGGAGTTTAGTGGATGGAGGAAGAAAGACTAAGAGAGAGAGGGAGAGATAAAAAAAAAATAAGCGAGTGGGAGGAGTTAACAAAGGAAAAGAGACAGAGAATGAGAGAGAAGGGAGAGAGAACATGAGGAAGGGGTAAGAGGAAGAGAGTGAGGAAGAGAGAGGAGGGGGATGAAGGAAGAGAGAGAGAGAGAGAGAGAGGGGAGGAATAAAGAGACACTGAAAAGACATAATGAGATGAGAGAATAGGTGAAGAGAAATGGAAGGAAGAGAGAGAAAGAAAGTCAGAGAGAGGAGGGAGGGAGAACTACCTGTAGATTCAGAAGGTCAGAAGAAAAGGAGTGAGAGAAAGAAAGAGATGGAGAGACAGATTGAGAAAGTTAGAACGAAAGACAATGATGGAGGAGAGAAGAAGTAAGAGAGGAGACAGGGAGTTGGATAGATTGGGGAGGACTACCGGGAAAGAGAGAGTAGTAGTAGTAGCGTGAGGGAGATCCAAAAGAATGAGTAAATACCAGCGTGAACAGAGAGGGGGATGAGATCGAGGAGTAGAAAGAGAGAGAGAGAGAGTGTGTAAATGATAGCAGTTCTCCGGCTGGTGTTGAGGAATCTGTTTGGACAACTGCAGCGTGTTTGTCTTCCCCCACAGAGCGGCACCGACACTGGAGCTTTTACTAATGATGACGTGTTGTTGAGCAAAGCACTTTCACTGATCCCTGCTCTGAGCTACTGTGGGCCGGGGGGCAGACTGCTGTGGGCCAGGAGGGACTACCGTGGGCCAGGGGGGACTACTGTGGGCCAGGTGAGATGACTGTGGGCCAGGTAGGACTGCTGTGGGCCGGCCATCTGCTCATTTGGATCTTTTCTCGTGCAAAAACAGACTCTACTCAAGTGGGTTTTGAGACCTGACTTTCTTTTTATTATTATTTTGCCCCATAAAAGTATGTTGTAAAAGTAGTAACTTATAGAAAAATAAGCCTGATGTCTGAAGTCTTTGTTGTGTATAGGTCAACCCAAAGTCAATATGTGACAAAAAGGGTTTCACGGTTAAGGATGGCCGTGACGGTAAAGATACCTATTTTGTCACATTTTGACTAAAATAACAACTATATATCAACTCAGGGCCTATACTCTCCATCTGGTCTATGTCATTCCGTTGTATAATTGTATAATGACATATAAAGCACTTTACTTTACTTAAAAGGTTAAAAATCAGGCATAGCACCTTAAAGGGAGAGAGACGATGCAGGCAAAACTGTATGGGGCCAATTTGGTCTTAACATATACATTTGTACCTGGAAACAAAAACATGAGCCAACCTTTACAATGAGTGTAATTCTTGCACTGATTCCACATTTCTCCATTGAACTAATGGGAAATTGTAGCTTCAATGACCATTTTTTCCTCACATTGTGGCGACAACATCTCCACTTTACTAGCTCCTGCAGACTTTCCTTCTTGAAGGGTTGTTCAGAGGGATTTGTCCATATTTAATTCCTAGCCTGGTTCATTCAAAAAGTAAATAAGATAGTCAACATTCCCTCTAAACCAAAATCAAATCAAATTTTATTTATAGAGCCCTTTACAACACTCAAGGCGACCAAAGTGCTTTACAATAAAATCACATAAAATCCATTAAGACATTCGTGCAACCAAACAATAAAACAGTTAATAAGCATTAAAAAGCATTTAAAAAGTGCCACAGCGCTACTGAGTGTTAAAAGTGTTTAAAGCCAGTCTGAATAAATGCGTTTTGAGCTTTTATTTGAAAA
>OMNZ01104695.1:15862-28824 GCA_900303255.1 Lesueurigobius sanzi | reverse complement strand
GACAGAGTTATAACTTAGTATGCTCTCTTCCATCTCTGCTCTGAATAATAAAATACAACCGTGACTGAGGACATGAGGGGAGAGGGATAAAGCAGGGGTGGAAACAGCGCCATGTGTTTGTGTGGTGAGAAGTTGTAATTGCACCATTACAAAGTCTGTAAATACTGAGTTGAAGTTGTGCTGCCGTAAGTTGGATATATGAGCTGCCTCTGGTCATCATGACTATTGTTTGGAAAGGGACGCAGAATAGGAGGCATTGGTGTACTTTTTTAGCATATAGTGCTACTTACTTCAATGAGACTACAACATCAAAGTTTTGAAAAGATCTCGAGTTAGTTAGTGTTAAATCATGAATCATTTTGTTTTAAAATTTTGTTGAAATAGTATGAAAAAAATGCAAATGTATGTGTTTACAAGATGGAAATCTATGTAAACATCTAGCTCTCTGTGCACACTGCTTTTAAAGTAAAAACAAAATTTTCTTGCCAGACTAAATATTTTTTTATTTGACCTTTATTTATGCAGGAAACTCCCACTAAGATTAAGAACCTCTTTTTCAGGGGAGTCCCGGCCCAAAAGGGGAACCTATTGTACATTTTTAGTGGAAGGGAAACTGGAGCAACTGGAGGAAACCTACACAGACATGGAGCAAACATGCAAACTCCACTGAAAAAGAATCGAACCCAAGACCTTCCTGCTGTGAGGCACGCACCCTAACCACTGAGGTCAGTCAATATTTGAAAAAAGCCATGAAATGAAAAGAAAAGAAAGTGGTGTTTCCTGTTCATTTACTGTACATTACACCAGGGTCGAAAGGACAATCTCAACATGAGCGTGCCACTTGTTCCAATATATAATATCATGATGTCCTATCTACAGTGTTATTAAAGAACTTTGCCTGTATGTTCCATTCAATTTTCAATCTTCAAATACTCTATAAAGACTAAAAGCCAGGGTAAAACGGACCAAATTAGGAAAATCATGAGTAAAACAGGGCCTTTACATGTTTTTATGTTTGTTTTAGGTTATGTTAGCAAGAACTCTCAGGCAAGATGGAAGACCTCAGTGATTTTGCGATATACAGAATCCTGGTCGATGTGCGGACTGATTTACATAATATTGCAATGCCATTTAACAATATTGGGGGTCATTGACTAAGCATATGCTCATGTGCAAAACGAGGAGTACATGCTAAAGTGGATCAGGAGCCCAGTTATTTGCGTATTCTCTAATATACATATCAGATTTGTGATACGCATGATTTCAAAGTTAAATTTGGTGCAGCACGGCCACAAAATAGCATGTTTTATTCTTCCTTTTGCACTCGCTATCGAGCACCTGTCTTGATAAATGGCCCCCTTTGTGCAGGCCTACAGCATAGTCATAATCTCCCACCTGTGTCCTCATGTTGTGGCATCCAAACGGAGCTGGGGATTCTGGCACCGTGTCTTTACAATCTTGTGCCTCCAGAGAATTGACAGACTTCCATTCAGACTTCGCAGGGGCGTCTTCGCTTTTGATTGAGCTGGTGGAGTTTTCCTGGTCAACAGTCGTCCCCTTTCCCTCTCGACTTTGCTCATCTCCTTCTTCTTTTACTGTTTCGGTCACAACGGGACACTGGGCATTTGACTGAGCGTTGTCCTCTTCCTCCTCTGCACTGCCGCTGTGTTGGGTGACTAGGATTGTAATGTCTTGATCCATACTTCCCATCCGCTGCTGCTTGCTCTCTGAACCGGCAGAACTACCAGTGGGACCAGTTTGATCTTTCATACTGTCTTCAGTTTTCTTTTGGCTCGGGAGCGAAGGGAACGTGCTGAAAAACGGCGTCTTGGGGGTCATGGGGGATGTGGCGACGGAGCTATATTGGACTTGTTGACCCACTTGGAGCTCCACGTCCTTCGTGTCAGTGCCCACTGCTTCGGCCCTCCCGAAGGAGCTCGGGAAGAAGAAGGAGTTATCAGGGCCGCCCTCTGGAGGTGTCATCGGGCTGGTGGCGGCTGAGTGACTCTGGACCACCTCCAGGCTCACCTGCAGTCCATCAAACACACAATTTAGCCATGTTGTCAATGAAAGGCAGTCAAGAGAGTGAAACTAAAGTACTAAATACTAAGAAAGGTGCCTATTCCATGGCCTGCTTTGTTCAATTTTTTTTCTAATTGTCATAATATTATAACAGTATATTTCAGTGAGTTTTTGCTAGAAGGTGCTTTCATTGTGTAACTGATCTACTGCAGTAAAATCTCATTGTATCAACCAAGTTTGTCATAGACGTCAGTAAAGGAAGAAAGAACAGCAATTTTTTGTGAGGTCTTTGAATTGACATGGCATAATTCACAATTTAATTAAGTGGACAAACTTGGAAAGAATAGACCCTTTCATTGTTTTTAAACATTTGGGGCTTAGCTGGAGGCGCAAAGCTACATCTCCTTTGTAGCTGCTGTCATAGTAACGATAAACAAACGTCTAACTCTTGTTGCAAACATCAGATAAAGCCATAGACCGTATCGAGATGGACGTAGCCCACGTGACTTTCCCCATGGCGTTCAGCGTGGGCTAATGAAGCCAATTGATGCGAGCATTTGCCGCCGCCATTTTGCTTTTTTGGAAACAATTCCAAATTTGGTATGTGTCGTACGTTCTCATGGCAACCGCAGAGCCAATTAGGAGTGAGGTTCTTGAAGGTGCCCGCCCTTCACTTGTCACACGGGGTGAACCCGTGGACGGCATCAAGGGCAGGCTGTCAATCAAACCAGGCCCTGCAGCCAACCTCCTTGAAAGAAGGCACCTGATTGGCCAGTTATTATTGTTAATATCTTAAATAATGTTGAAGATATCAAAAGACGAACAACAGGACGGTGCAGTGCGTGGTAAGACTAGCACTTGAGGGCCATATTTAACAACATTATTTCCAAAAATGAGTTAAAGAGGGGCCAAAATGTTTACATTTAAGTCAGTGGGTACTTCTGGCTTCCGGGAACAATCCCGTATGCTAGCACAGCTTCGACCAGAGCTAGCCAATTAGCTCTCCATCAATATTATACACTCTATGGATAAAACCTTATTTTATAGTCTCAAATATCATTCCCCTTGTTCTTGCACACAGCAGGACATATTTTCGTTGTAGTTTTACATATATAATCATTAATTTTAGTTTAATCTTATTTCTCTTGCTCATTTCCTGCCTCCAGTTGATGTCACTGATGATGTAAGCAGTGAAAGGGTCTATTGTAGTCATTCTTTACAATTTTTTGATAAATAAAAACCTGATCGATGACCTTATTAAGACGTATGGCTTAGCCCAAGTTAGTAAAGTAAAGGCAAAAATTCTTAAAAAAAAAATAAAAAATAGTAAAGTAAAGTTTGACCAAAGATTTGTGTTATATGGATAGTTCTGATAATTACAAATGAATTGAATTGTGCTCTCTCGTCTCAATATTAATCCATTGCCTCTTTATACTGTTATGCTCCCTCAATATAACTTTGCTGCGACTGACCTGAGTGCGCATGTGGTGTTGTCCGGCCGGAGCGGGTGACCGTGGGTCCAGTGGATCTGGAGTAGATGGTACCGCCGCTGAAACACTCGCCATGTCCACCGTTGCATCCGCCTTTACACCATTGTCTTTACTGTAGTCCATTTGCGGCTCATTGTCTGGTCCGGTTGACTCCACGGCGGTGTTTTTCAGCGAGGCTTCGGTCACAGCGGTGCCATCTGAGCCTCCTGGACCCTCTCCATCTTCTGCCTTTTCACTGAGCAGACGGTCCTCTCTCATCTCGTCTTTAAGAGTGCCCATCCTCCCGATAGAACCAAACAAGCACCTGCAGAGTGTGCACAGGGTTTCCATGAAAGGGAGGCCAAATGTCATTAATAAAGCAATCTAAATTTCTTTCAGGTCAAAACAAACAAACAATCAATTATATGTTTAGCGTTTAAATTTTTTTTGAATAATCCATGTTACCTTCATTCCTATGTTTAATTGAATGTTTATACAGATGCATACATTTGTAGTCTTAAAAATGTTGTGTCAAATGGATTTCAAAAAGCAATAAAAGTGACTTGCTGCTCCCTGCGTAAATCCTGATACAGCAAGAACTGAACTGATTGTGGAAAACTAACGATAAGTCCATTTCACAGCAAAGAAACTTCACAATCCTGGCACTATTTTCATTACAGAATAATCCACTTTAGCTGATGCTTCTGAGGAGGTTTGCATTTTCCCTTTGGATTGCAAACAAACACGGATGAAACTAAAAATGCAAAATGCAAAACTGAAGCGTGAACAGAAAGCAGAGTTCCAGCTCATTATGATTAAATGAAAGTGTCAATATGCCCAGTTCAACCATTGACCAACTTAGTCTTGCAATTCTAAGGCAGGACCAAGAAGAAACAGGATTTCGCGTAGAGTTTTCGGATGCATACAGTTGATGCAGTATATTCCCCCCCCTGTATTCTAAAAATAGCTGTGTTTGTTTATATCCAACTTTCCCCCCGACTGAGCTCATTTTTCCCAGAACACAAAAGCCCAAACTGAACATCCATCACTGCGCTGTTATGATCGCAATCAGCAGACATTATCCATGCTGCTTGATAGACTCTGAATGAGTGTTGTCGAGACATACCTCAGCAGTTTAAGTCAGTGTGAAGTCCCCTCATCGCCGCCTGTCAAATCCAGATCAAAACTTGGAAAACCCCGATCAGCTGGAGGTCCACAAGTGTCCGTCCGTGCGTGCGTGCGGCTCAAAGTGATCGCAGAGGCTACAGGTTTGTCTCTAGAAGAATCTGTCTCAGTGCAATGCTCTCTCTTTAAGCTCTGGCTGTGTCTAAAGCTCCACATTTCCAGTTTCCCTGGAAACCACAGTCGGGCTCTGGCTGTGAGGGGTGGTAATGTAATGACAAAATCTCTCCTCGCCGCTCAAATCACCTCCAAATCATAGTAATTAACGGCAGGTTCTCATAGCAACACAAGTGTGACTGTGCGCAGGACTAAACCTGTGAATTGGTGTTCGGTCTGTACAGTCAGATGGAAGAAAAAAAAGCATGATGATTAAAAAAGAAAAATCTTCCATCTGATAATGAGTGTGCAGAGGCTTTGGTGATTTAATCAACTGTTTTGTTTTGTCTTGTATGTGCAGTCGCCCCATTCATTGCAAGTACAGTATATGACTAACCTAATATTTAAGAGCTAAATGTGGGGATGAAATGAATAATACACATAAACAGAGATATTGTGTGTGGAGGTGGGAAATGTTTGAGGTTGTGCTAAGAATCAATACGTTTTCTGGTTATTCCACTGCTCCAATTGTTACATAAAGCGAGTTCCCCAACCCAATAGGTAATCAGAAATTACAGTAGACTTCACAACATCCCAAAGAGCTTAAAGTTTAAAAGTGAGGTCTTAAAGTGAGGTTTAAAATCCGGTCCTTCAAGGATTTTCAATTGGCCCTTCAGATGGTGCTTAGATTTGTAAGGAATATTTACTTTGGGTTTGTGCAGTGGGTAGACTGTCAGTCGCTACAAAAGACACAAAAACAGCATGCCCTACTCCATCACTCGGGCATTAAGAGCACAATTGCAGATTTGTTTCACTTGGCAAAGACAAAAATACTCAAGCGTTTTAATATTTTTCAACTGATCCAGATATAATTGTTGCAGGGTAGAAGACACACTGTCTAAGCAAATAAGAAAAGTCTGTTTTTCCTTTTCAAAGTTACTAGGATTGGTTTAGTAATGGTTTTGTCCTAGTTAAGTCCTGCTATAGTCCTGATTTAGTCCCGGTTTAGTCTTTCTAGATGTAAAACAGTATTATGGCTTTTCATATGTAAATACTTTCCCCTTTCTGCCTTCCAAGAAAAAAACTTAAATGTCAAAATGCAGATTTCTAGTCTTAGTTAATTGCTAATTTCTCTGTGACTTCTGGGCCAATCCACAGGCAACAAAAACTGCCACAAAGTTCAGTGTCAGCACAGATGAACAAATACATGATCTAATCTAATTGTTTTCTCATAAAGGTGTCCATAAGTGGTGACAATATTCAAAAACATATGCGTGATGTTGGCCAGTAGTAAGGACTTTCCCCCAGCCATAAGAATAATATGACAGGTTTGTGGATCCAATCGCTGTTCCTCACTCTTTCTCTTCTATAGAGTTGCACTGACACCTGCCCTCCAACTAAAATAGCATTCCATAACGCGAACACAACCAATCCCCCCCAAACCCCTGCGCGCGTAAGTTTAGGCTATGGCACACCTCGAGGCTACATCACCGAGTGCAAGTAGAATGAGTAATTTGGAGCACACCTCTTGGAAAAAACTAGAAGTGCGCGGCTTGAGACGAGACTTGAGTGCAGCTGCGTTTAGATTTCGTTGCAGTGTATGGAACATAAAAGCCGAGCTCAAGAATGAGCCCAGAGGAAGCCGAGCCGCGCCACCCACACATGCACCACACTTGTCTTTCACGCTGCCTCCAACTCCTGCACACGCGCACACTTCTCCAACGCTGCGGCCATTTTCGCCCCCGGTGTGAGCCTGTTTATTTATCTCTATTTATTTTCTCGTCTCGATTGTAAAAAAAACCCATCTTTTGTACAGTCTGTGTGACACTTATCCGGGGAACATGTTGTGCTGCTTACGCGTGGATAAATAGTATTTTTCGTCGTTGTTTCAAAGCCCCCGTCTCTCTCTCTCTCTCTCTCTCTCTCTCTGCCAGTCCGCGCGCACACATACACACGCGGTGCTCTGTTGTCATAGTAACCCATTCGCTGTGGAGCGGGAGGTGTGCGCGTGCAGCTCACTCAGGGCCACAGTAGGAGCCTCGAGCGCGCTAAAGGCCGGCCTATTTGAGTTATGTGCCGCCATGATTCACCGATGAGCATTCTCCTTTTGACACCACTCAACACGGCGCTTGTAACGGTGTCAGGTGGCCACACATAGGCTCCAGCAAAACATACATTTATTTATGTATTTAGGCCTAATAGGTTGCGTTCACGTTCTATAGCCCAATTCTATATCAGTTGGAGGCCAGGTGCCAAAACAACGTCCAAATGGTGTGCTCCTCAAACCTGTGATATTATTCTTTTGGCTGAAAGTCCTTTCTACTGGCCAATATCATGCACATGTTTTTGAATAATATGTCACCACTTTTGGACACCTGTATGAGAAGGCAATTAGACAATACATGGGTTTCCAGTGATGTCACGCATAGTTGTGGCCACCATTTTGTTTTGTGCCCGAATGGAATCATGCCACAATACAATAATTAGTAATACAGTATCACTACTCACTAACGATGAAAATAACTATCTCCATTGTGGGATCAATAAAGTATTATTCTTATCTTATCTTAACGACAAGAGTAATGTCTACATAAACAAACAGCGCCTTGCTATGGTTACAGGGCAAAGAGCAGTTAGCGGCAGCAGCCAGGATGGAGCAGGAGGCTACCACGCAGGCCAAAGATCTATTTCCACTCCTGAGACTAAATTAACACATCGAAGAGGTAACAGACAACCTTTCTCTGTGATTTTTTTTCTTGGGTGCAGACCGTAGATAGACATAGAGACACATAGACTGACTCTTGCATTAGCCAGCGGGCAACAAAATGGCCACCCTGACCACGGAGGTCATGTGACTGAAACCCAGCTCATATGTGCTGGCAGAGAAGACTTTTTGATAGTTTTTTTGTTTCATGTGGATTGGCCCAGGAATTACAGAGAAAATAATAAACAAATACACAAAAATCTGCATTTTGTCAGTTACCATAAATGCCGCTATGGGATTTTCAGCAGAGCCGGCCTAAGCCTTCACAGGGCCCTAAGCAGAGTCATGTCTTGGGGCCCTCACGACATCAGTAATCTTTTGGATAGATATTTGACAAAATGAGATACAGCAGTCAATCTCTCATTTCCCACCCCAACAGTGTTTACACAAGAAAGTGGACTATCGTTTTCAGGAGAGTCAAGGGCAATATTTGAAGCACGTAAAACTTTTTGGGGCCCCCTTGAGGTCTCGGGCCCTAAGCAGCTGCATAGTCTGCATAGGCTAGGGCTGGCCCTGATTTTCAGATGCCCTCCGCCTCAGTGTGAATCTGGGCTCTTTAGAATGTGGTGATGTCACTTGAACACAACCTATTACCTGAATTTACACATAGCTTCTCTGATATTTTATTCACCTTATTCAGGAAGTTCCAACGGGTGCTGCCATTTTGTGTTTATGGTCAATCTGCAGGTCTGACTTGAGCTGATTGGCTTTGATTTGTATTATTGGTGCAACATGTAGGCTAACATTTACAACAAACCGCTGTGTAAATATATCAGCTTTCGTCCTTTAGAGTTCCTCACAGACAATTGGCCAATTAGAGTGACAACAAAAAGTAGGTGATTATATCTCTAAAAAATATATTTTAGGTCACTTTTCTTATGTCGTCCTTCCACTGAAACTAAACCTGAGCCACACAAACTTATTTACTTTGAGGTTTTTTTGTGAGTTTTTTGTTCATTCCTGTTTTATTTTCTTCACTCTCTTCCATTGACAACAATGGAAATCTTAGCTCACAGGAAGTGGTAATAAAAACAGGAAATGCTTTTACAACAAGAATAAGGTAGAATAAGGTGAATAGAGCTTACCCAAAGTCTGGATGTCAGAGTGGTGGACAATATGCCCCCTTCAAATAAATACAGTTGTGGCCAAAGGTTACGCAAACTTGCATTTCATAGAATATGAATGACACAAAAACCTTTATAGTGGTTGTGTGAAGCCGTTCATTGTACAAAAAAAAATAATAATAATAATAATTGTTTATGCTTTTCAACTAGAAACTAGCCAAATGTTCCTGAGAGTCCTGTATTTCAGCTGAAGTGAGTTTTTCTTTGCTCCTGAACAGTTTTCCTGGCAGTTGTTGAAGGTCATGTTAGATCTGGGATATTTATATTAGTTTCTGTTTCATTATGGCCAAAATATTAAAACTGTATGTAAACTTAAAATGGTAAGGGCACAACTGTATATAACTAAACAACTAAACAACTAAACAAACAAAGAAACAAACCAAAATAAATAAAAATCAATTATAGAACTGGCCTAATGGTTTTATCACAATATTATAAATGAGACCTTTCTTGCCAGGTTATTATACACAGTATGTGCACTTACAACCTTTATTCTGCTGGAAGTATTTCAGGAATTAGGTTTGTGAGAGATCTAGTCAAGCCAAACCAGCTAAGAAATACCATGTAGCAATTGTTCTTGATTTACTTCCATTGAAAGAACTTTATTTACATAAAATGTAATGGAAAAACAATAGACACGGTATAAAGATCTGGAATGTGCTAAAATGTTGTCAGTGACTCAGACATTTCTACTTATTTCTGTCTCCTATACATAGTATTTGTTGGTAGGTGGTGATATTTTACAGATCATTTTGTGTGCAGGTTCTGTCCAAACTCCTTCATGGAGTCTGAGGCCTTGTCCGCAGCTTTGCCGATGGTGGCCTGGGTCTGTCTGCTCACTTCCTGGGCAGCTGCAAAAGAGCAAACGGTGATAACAAATGACCTGGACAGGACTCCACTGAAATGGGGCCAAGCAGTTCATCACATCTGAATCAAAATAGCATCCAAATACCAAGGCTTCAATGGGTTTAGCCAATACGATGTCCTAGTCTAAAGGGTCAGACAGCGAGACATCATTCTCCTTCAGGGTTTGCAATTTGATGCTGTTTACTTATTTATTTTGAAAACGGATCAGCCTTGCATTGGTACTGGTGCCCCAATTTAGACAGAATTCAGCCCCCAAATCCCCAAAAGAATATCATTTCAGCAACAGTAGTGAGCGTGCTGCCGTGAACAAGACACATATTTTTGACAACTCATGTAGTAAAAATGAAAAACAGCTGCTTTACCAAAACTGTATGCTCAAATCAAGCCAGAGGCGCGAGAGTGTGAAATGAGTCAGATTGTGCAAAAAAAGAGATCCAGCTGGGTGATGTGTGGTTGGGAAAAACAGGGCAATGAGTGTGTGTCTAAGAGAGAGAGAGAGAGAGAGAGAGAGAGAGAGAAACTGAAAATCTGAAAATAGGTTGCGTCCACGTTCTGGAATTCTATTTCAGTCGGAGCAGGAGCCAATACGACTCTATGGGAGGGAAATTTCCTAAAATGAAAATTGACAAATGTTCACAAACCTGCCATGTTATTCTTATGGCTGAAAGTCCTGTACTGGAGAACATGTTTTTAAATATTGTCACCACTTTTGGACACCTTCATGAGAAGATGATTATACCTTAGTTCACTGGTTCACTGAGTCGTCACAGCCACCGCAGGGAGGCCTCCAAAGTTTGTCCACAAATCAATCACATAAAAATATACTGATTTTATAATTGGCGCTGTTTCCTTGTATTTTATACGTAAAAGAGAAAACAAGAGAAAACCATTGGAAAACAATTACATTTTCTTTTTAATACAATGAATTCTCTTATCATAGGGGGGGGGGGGGGGGGGGGGCCCACGAGATCTTTGGATGTATGAGGGGGCCGCAACGCTCTGAAGTTTGGGAATGGCTGCCTTAGTTCATTATGTGCTGACAGATGTGCTGAAGACATTGATCTTTCACTTTTTGTTTCATGTAGATTGTCCCAGGAATTGCAAAGAAGTTAGCAATAACCTGCATTGTGACAGTTACCATAGTTACCTCAATAGAAATTTCAGCTGTCCTCCTCATCAATTTCAAACTATAGGCTCTTTAGAGTGTTATGATGTTACGTGGATGCAACCTATAGACTGAAACACCTACTGTACCTGCATTGACTGTTTCTTTGGAGGAGTCTGCCACCTGCTGCACAGCATCTTGAGCTGCTTGCACTTAAAAGAAAAGAAGAAGAAAAAAATCACACTCTGAGTGATACCCCATGGGGAATATATGCTCATGTAACACATTTTTAAAAGCATTTCAGACAATATTTCTGTTTTACCTGTGCTGTCTGAAACGCCCTTTGCTGCAGTGTGGCTCGCGCCCTTCAGGCTTTCGAAGGACTTCTTGAAAGAGGCCATGTCTGTGTTAGTCCCAACGGCAGCGCGACCATCTGACAGTCCGGGGCGAGACAGCAGACGAGGTTTATACCCTCTGTTTTGTGACGGGACAGTGCATAGGATTAACCCAAACAAAACCAGCCCAAAGACGCCCCCTCCGGCTGGCATCTCAACTATGGGCCTGTCCTGCCAAATGGGCCCGGCGCGTGCTCAGCACATTTGGTAAGCCAAGCCAGAACAGAGCAGCAAGAGGGACAGAAAATACCAACTGACAAAACAAAAGTTTAGAAAATAGTTCACAAAGAAAAAGTACTTCTAACAGTTGTAACAAAATGTGACATTAATGTTTCAATAACTACAAAGTACAAAACGGAGCATGATTCTCCAACAGTGACAAGTTTTCCCAAATCTATAGCGTTTAAATAGATGTGGGAAACAGTAAGTCAATTAAATCAAATTGGAATCATTACGTTGTGTGGTTCTGGTTTTGTGTCATGACTCACAAGTCCACACCTCAATCCTATTGTGGAAGTGCTAATGTTAACATGTTATCATTCATACCAGGAGCAATTACTGACAATCTGTGGCATTCACTGTGGTTGGAAACAGCATGTAACCGGGCAAATGCTTTTTGCCCCATTTTCATTGGTTTACAGCTTTTATACTGGGTTAGGGTTAATCATATTATCATGAAATGATGAAAAGTGTGTTATTTCCATTTTTTATGTTGTAAAGTGATTTGAGGGCCTACTGTACAGTAATAAGTTGAGACCATTTACCATTCTATTTTTGGGGTGAATACTGGGGTGAGCATAGAGGTGGGGGTTTATACGTTATACTTCTTCCCACACCTTTTCAAGTTTGAACAAGCCAAGTATTATTATTTGATAAATCACAAATGTATATTAACATGTTGCAAATGCTGCACATATGCAAATTGTATGTTTATATGATGTAATGTACTTGAACTCGAAATCCACTACTGCATACTTGCCCCCCTTCCCTCCCCCCACTTGCCAATGTATTTTGTAATTTTCGTTGGACAAAGTACCATATTTTCCGGACTATAAGTCACACTTTTTCTCATAGTTTAGCTGGTCCTGTGACTTATACTCAGGTGCGACTTGTATGTTAATTAATACGTTACGTTTACATACCAGACACCAGTTTGGTTGTTTATGCTGAATAAACATCAATGTGTTAAGTTAGCATACTGTACACCTGTTCAGCCTGTTGGTTTCTATTCTATTGTTGTTATTATAACTTGCCTTTCAAGATGAAATGTCTGTTCTTGGTCTCGGATTTTGTCAAATAAATTTCCCCCCAAAAATGCGACTTATAGTCCAGTGCAACTTATGTTTTTTCCTTCTTCATTATACCTTTTTTGCCTGGTGCGACTTATACTCCGGAGCGACTTATAGTCCGGAAAATACGGTAGTCCAATAAGAGTGTTGTATTCTGACTATATAGGAAAACTTTGATGTTGATTTACATTATATTTATGTATAAATATGGCGTATGAGTAAAAACATGTATAGGATATATTTGTACTGCATTGGTAGAATATATTGACTTCCTGAGAATGGCTGGTTGGAGCCGAAACGCGTGGAAAAGACCAGCAATGTGTTTTTTAAAGGATTTTAATACGCATTAGCGCAGTAAAATATAAAATGTAAGTAAAATGTAAATCGAGAATTAATGTTGTGGGAGGAGTGCCTTGGTTCTTTGTTTTTTTCTCTTGGATATTTGTCAAGAACTTATTTACCACGAAATAGGAATGTAAAAAATAACTTCTTTTTTTTAACGGAGTATAGCAGATGACAGCACACCACACGATGCACTCGGCTCATGTCTTTGCTCCAACCATTTCGTAAAGAGTTTAAAATCTTTATTTGAGTTTTGGGAGGAGAGACAGATCATTTATGATAAAAAGTGGAGCACTGCTCATTCATT
>OMNZ01104691.1:0-13240 GCA_900303255.1 Lesueurigobius sanzi | reverse complement strand
CTTGGTTAGTGGTTGCGTGAAGCCATTTATTGCCAAAAACGGGGTTTGTTTACGCTTTTGAACTAGAGAAACTAGCCAAATGTTCCTGATCAAAAGTTTACATATTGTGCATCTTGAAACAAACATTTTTTTCAGAGTCCAAATTTGTCAGATAGTCCTGTATTTCAGCTGAAGTGAGTTTGTCTTTGCACCTGAACAATTTTCCTGGCAGTTGTTTAGTCATGCCAATCGTTACATCAGGGACATTTCAGTAGTTTCTGTTTCATTATGATTTCAAAAGAGTAAACTCAGTTCTTTGACAATAAATGGCTTCGCACAACCACTAACCATGAGTGAAAACATTTTTTTTTGGTGTAATAAGATAAGATAAGATAATTCTTTATTTATCTCACAATGGAGAAATTTACTTGTCACAACAGCTCTTAGGACAGTCATATTTTATGAAAAATGGCCAAAAGATTAAAAGGGTATGTAAACTTATGAGCAGAACTGTAAATACCACACCTAAAGTTAAATGAATTGAGATCATGTTCACTTTATTGTCATATTCTCAGCTTCATGGAGCTTCTCCCACATGAACAAAGCACAGAACTGTTCCTTTGGCTGTGAATTTAAATTACAAGGATCTTTCAAACTGAAATTCACATGTTTTTAGTCACTTCTTTTCATTTTTATTTAGTTTTTGTGAGACAATGAAAATATCTTAGTCACAGTTTTATTGTCATTTTCTACTAATTTGGTCATTAAAAATGTTACTTTAACTAAAATGATGCAGAATCGAAATACCTGCAGTTCTTTGATAATTACAACCATTCAACTTTCAGTCCACACTTGTGTCCGCAGACGCAGTGACGGGCGTGAACCTCTTTGTCCCCGCGGTCGCCATGGAGACCAAGAACATCTCCCTGACCTGCACCTACCAGAGCGGCACCGAGGTCACGTTCCTGTGGACCAAAGACGGCACCACCCTGGCCGCCTCCTCCAGGATCACCATCACGGGCGGCTCGCTGGTCATCAACCCGGCAGAGCGCACCGACGCGGGGGAATACAAGTGCACTGTCAGCAACCCGGTCAGCGCGTCATCAGCCACCCAGACCCTCACTGTGTACTGTGAGTATACGTGCTGTTAGAGAATTTGTCCTTGCATACCCATCCTCTCTTGGAGTAAGGCTGCAAACGGGAGCCACACTGGTAACTAAGTAGTTGTCTGAGAAATGAGAGAATTTCAATTGTCTCCAGGCATGTATTGATGGTAATAAACTTCTCCTGCATTAGACATCCAGATTTGGTCTACAGCCTTTTTCTTACACTTCTCCTTGGACCAATCAATCAATCAATCAATTTATTTTTGTAACACCCAATATCATAACAGAAGTCATCTCAAAGGTCGGTATGGACAAAAACAAATCAATATCAGACATCAAGAATGATCAAAAATATGTCACACACGAATGAAATGTCACACACGAATGAAATGTCTCGACCAGATGTAATGTCCTGTGAATAAGTAAAGTCACAAGCTTAGAGTATCCCCCATCCTTAGACCTTCCTCTACGGTGAGGAAAAACCCCAAAAAAACAAAAACCACATGGTAAAAAAATTGAGGAAACCTCGGAGAAAACCAATTTAAAGGAAGGATCCTTTTCCCTTGGACGGATGGGCTAGTGGTGAATTTTGGTCGACCAGAATCCAATAGCAATGTTCAGCAAGAGTTGCAGAAGAAATTTAAACTGGTAAACGTCCCCGGGTGGACTGGAGTCCTGCAGCAGTGTTCAACACGAGGGGTAGGCGTGGCCGACGCCGTCCAAGCTGATATTTCTACAACAAATGCGTCCTCAGTGGTCATGTCCGCCATTTTGTCGACCGCTGGCTGTGCAACAGTGTATCAGCCTATGCGTCAATGCCTGTTTTATATCTATGTATCTCCACTGACTGAACTTAAGGTGCTATCAGAAAGTGGCACCTCAAACAGAATAACAGAGCTGGTACTCAAAGAAATCCAAAACCTTTAGATTTTATCCTTATCAACTTCCTGGAGAGTTAGTGACTCCACTTAAAAGTAGCAAAGTCTGCCATGGATAACATTTGTGACCATTGATGCACCTACAGCTGCTCACCAGCTACAAGCCCCACCATGAGGACGCCCTGAACCACAGTCTAAACAGCTAGCCTTGGTACGACATGTGGTAAGAGCTGAGATATTACAACATTTTTGTCTATTGGATCATTGATGTGAGGCACCGGTGTTTACTGTGTAGAGGCGTACAGAGAGTACATGGCGGTACATGCTAACGTCTTTAGCAGCCTAAACACAGACTCTGACTGAGGCTCTGTTGACCGTAAAAATGAGAGAAAGGTTGTCTGTTACCTCTTCGGTTGAAGCAGATCTTTGGCCTCTGTGGTAGCCTCTTGGCTGCTGCCACTAACTAACTTTAGCCTTGTAAACAGTAGCAATGTGCTGTTTGTTTATGTAGCCATGTGCTCTCTGAGGCAGTGGTTTCACTAGGGTCATTTTTCTCTGTCATTTTGAAGGACAGGGTTGTAAAAACTCTTTTTATCCTTCATTTATTAATCTCTCACCATATACCTATTATATATGTAAGAAAACAACAATTGCAGGATAAATGGATAGAAATCTAAAAATGATTTGTGAGCAGAAACATGGAACATGAATTTGAAAAAAGTTTCTGACTCAGAACTCAAAATATTCTGTCATTGACAGAGAATTTTCAGTGAAGCTCTGCTCTGGGGCCTTCTTTTTGCGATTGTGAGTGTTCATCACAATGGCATACAAATACTGGTCAATCAGCTGTCCTTATTTTCATCCTGAGTATAGACGCTGTATTATTGATTGATGTAGTGTGGCATAACTCCACTTGGGCCTTGAAGATGGAGGCCACAACTATACCTGACGTCACTTGAAACGCATGCATAAGCTCCGTGATCGAGACTGCCACTAATCTACTGTAGCCACCCGCAAATAGCACTAGCTTATCTGCTTATCCACACTGCACTGCCTTCTGATGAATTGCGCCCAGATATTTCCTGGTCCCTAAAGCTTATTGCACTGTCGCTTTTGTCTCCATCACGCTCTTAATCCTGACAGTAGCGTCCTGGAACGACCCGGCATCTCGACGGTGTGAGAAAGATTCATGCCTCAAAGTTATAAAGTGGCTTGTAGAGAGTGTGTCCTTGGCTATGACTGCGCTCTGTTCCAGGCGTAAGAATTTTAATTTAGTTTTTGCCTCCTTTCTGAATGAAGCTCATTAAAAGTAATGTATTAATATGCAACCATGAATTAGACTTGAACTTTTCCAATTAGAGCGGCAATAGGCAAAAATATGCAGAGACAATGGCAGTGCGTGACAATATAGTGCATTTCCATAACTAGCTCTCATCTCCTAATTGTACATGCTAATGGCTAATGCTACAATGCCTCCTGCTGCTGGAACAACTTCAAAATGTCACTTAGCGTTATTGTCGCTGACTATTTTAGCAAAGCACCAGGTACTTGATTGGAATGAATAATTAATCGTGGAAATGAGAAAAAAGGTGACAAGACATGGTGATTCAAAGCAGTGACTCCATTTGCCTTTTCATCTTCTACTAATGTACGATATGAGGCTAATATTAAACTGTTGTTAATCTCAGCTATGAGCTTATGGACTGTGTGGATAGAATTTAATGTTCTCAATTGGTACAGCGTCAGGCCCCACCATCACCTTTGGATGACAAGCCATGCACCCAAATAAGAGTTGAATTTGACATACACAATGTAAAATAGTTTTAGTCTAATTATAGTTGACAAAAATTCTATATAAAATGTGTGGACTGAATCTGGAATACATTTTGTCAACTTTACATTCATATAATCTCATTCAAACATATTTAAGTATATTTTTCTGCTTCATGGAGCTTCTCCCACAAGAAGCACAGACCTGTTTATTTGACAGTGAATTTAAATTATATTAGACTCACTGTCACTGAAGTTCACATGTTTTAGTCCTTTCTGTTCAATGTCATTTAGTCATAATCATAGTTTTAGTCATTAACTGTATTTAATTTAATTTTAGTCTAATTTTAGGAACTTTAGGGGTGTATTCAGACCAGGAAAGACCTTTGGTCCGGACCAAAAGCGGACTTTATTTTTTTTGTTTGTTTGATGCGGTTTGTATTCACACTGTACTTTTTGCAAGTGAACTATATTTTGTAAACAGATCCACACGTGTGACAATCAGTGCTTCCATTGAACAGCAATGACTAGGGCTGGTCAAGCCAGGGACATTTGTCTTTTTCCTCTCCCAAACCCCTTCTCTTCTTTAATGCGTCTCGTACCTTATAAGTTTTCTTCACTTTTTTCACGCGCCGTTGTTCAGGAGATCGCTCGAAGCCCCTCTCCTTCATTTTCTCCTTAAACATGCTGAACATGTCTTTTCTAGCAGTTGGAGAAATATCCAGGAGGCACAGTGTCTCCTCGTTGCTCCAGGTCTGTCCACGGCTCATTGTTTGTAGCATAGTGTTAGCGTTAGCAGGGATAGCAGTGGCTAATGTTTACCACGGTGTCCAAAAAGGCGCATGTATCCTGGAGTTGGTTCGGATCAAGACTGTTTGTATTCACACCTGAAGCGAACTGCACCAGAGTCCGTTTGGAAACCGGACCGAGACCCACTTTTTCAGGTGGTCTCGGTCCGGTTTCTGATCCGCACCAGGATTCGTTTGTTTGTATTCACACCTGCATGAAAGGTCCGGACCATCGTTCAAAACGAACCCTGGTCCGTTTAAAGTGGACCAAACGGTGCAGGTCTGAATACACCCTAGGACTTATTTACTCAAATCATTGGGTCCAGCAGTGAATTTGTTTTCTAATGAATCATCCTATAAATCAGATTCAAATCCACTGAGCATCACTCTATTTAAACATGAGCTGGAGACGGGGTCCTTCCTGTAAACACTAAAGTGAATAATCTCCCCCCTCTTCAGACGGCCCCGACACGCCCGTGGTGACGAAGGACACGGCCAAAGACTGCGTGGGCGCGGGGGACGTGTGGGCGGGGAAGACCATCACCCTGACCTGCACCTCCACTTCGCTGCCGCTGGCTCAGTTCTCCTGGCAGTTCGACGGACAGGCCATTAGCAGCCCCGACACCGGAGGGCTCAGCCTTCAGACGTCATCCACCGACCAGAGCGGCACATACACCTGCACCGCCAGGAACTCCGTCACCGCGCTCTCCTCGGAGCAGGGCACCGACCTGGTGGTCACTGGTGAGATACACGGAGAGGGGGGGGGGGAGAAGGGGGCATGTAAATGATTTTTAAAAAGTAAGTTCTCGTGTGTCCTGATATGATAAATGGTCTCAACGTGTAGGCCTGCATGAACGGGTGGGTGAAGAGGAATGATTCTTTGTATACAGCATATGGGGAAATGCTTGTGGAGGTGTGGGGTTGGATGGGTGAAAGTTGTGGGGATCGGGAGTTTTGGTGGGTGAAGGGAAATGATTCTTTGTGTACTGTATATGGGTTGGGAGGGTGAAGGGGTATGATTCTTTGTGTATATGGGTGAATATTTGTGGGGGTTGGGAGGGTGAAGGGGGATATTTAGGATCTGTGTGTATGAGGGTACACTTGTCGGGTAGGGGTTGGGAGGGTAAAGGGTATGATTTTTTGTGTATATGAGTGAATACTAGTGGGGATCGGGGGTTGTGTGCGTGAATGGGAATGGTTCTTCATGTATAGGTAAATAGTTGTGGGGGTCGGGGTTGGAATAGTGAAGGGACATGATTCTTTGCATGTATGGGGCAATACTTGTGGGTGTTGGGAGGGTGGAGGGGTATAATTCGTTGTGTATTTGGGTGAATAGTTGTGGGGGTTAGTTGCGTGAAAGGGAATCATTCTAAGTTTTGAAGCGCTTTGTGTTCTTGTATGAAAAACGGTTCATAAGTAAAGATTGATTGATTGATTATATACAGTAGTGGTTTTTCAACTACTAAGCGTGTGATAACTGTTGTGGGTAAGGCTGATATGTTCAGCTTTTCTGGCCTGAGTGTTTATCCCCTGAATGTCCAATGGGAGGCGTTCACGTTCTGGATAATCTCAGATAGAGGTGTGGCCATAGGTTCATATACCACCAATATTTCAGAGTGACTGAGTTGTCTCCACCAACCTCATGCGGAGATCTTCTCACTGTGCAGTCTTTCACAGTGACCTTAGACAGATGAGGTCACTTTAGACTCAGCGAGAGGAGGGTCAGCATCACAACTCTTCTTGTTTTTGTGTTAATTTGTCAGATATTATTCATGGAAATGTTCACATTTTTGGGGCTGCTACTGGGCTACAGTCCGTTTATGGAGCCTAATTACATATGGGCATTTCCATTTCCGGCTGCAATGTCTGTATGCTTAATTAGATCAGATGTTTCACTCAAAAATGGTCAGAAAGTAGTTGTTATGCTCTTTCCATAACGTTGTTTTATTGACAACTAGTGTGAGAGGATATAAGTGACATGCCGCCTGCTGGCCTTCCCCTGGGTGCAGCAGTGGAGGGACGAGGTGCATAGCAATGTTTTCCATCTTGGGGTATGGAGAACCGTAGAGCAGGGGGGCCCAAAGGTTTTTCCATGAAGGGCCAAAATTAGCAGGTGAAGGGCCAAACACAATACTGTTTAGCATGTAGAAAGACCAAATGTAAACATATCTATTATTAAATAGGGACGTTCCGATACCGATACTGGTATCGGATTTCATGCCGATACCACAGGTTTTTCAGGTATCGGTATCGGCGAGTACCTGAACCAAAACCTATCCGATACTACAATGTGTTTTTCTGGGCTTTTTTCTGGGCTCTGCAGACACGAAACCCTCTAAAGATCACAGCAGATACATTTGTGTTTCCTTTTTTTCCTTCATTTAATCTTTAGAGTGGAAACAGAACAGTGACAGAATACATTTTAAATGCAGAATGAGCCATATGCAATGGGCTTTGGCGTCTTTTTACAGACTTTTGCTAGTGTTTTTATTTACATTGTGGTACAAGTACTTGGTGTCGGTGAAAAATCGGCCCAGGACTTTTTGCTCAAGACCGGCCCTCATATGTCACGTGTTTGAGACATGATTAACAGTAGCCTGTGAAATGTGCTCCTCTGCTTGTAAGTTATTATCTGGGAACCATGACTGAAGACAGCAGGTTAGCTGGCCCAAATGTATGTGCGTCGGCCCAGTGGGAAATGCCCGCTATGCCAGATGGCCAGTCCAGCCCTGAATCTAACCACCATTTTTGTCACCCCTGCCCTAGAGGTGCCTCAGCACTCTGCAGGGGGTACTTGAAATGATTTCAGATTCAAAAAGAAGTGAAATGTGAATAGTAATTGAATATTGTTTACAAAGACCACTATTTTAAAGTGAATACGTTGAACTTTGTAATTGTTTTGTTTCACGTAGATTGTTCCTGTAATGACAGAGATAGGACCCTTGAAAGTTATTACCCCCATATTACCCCCCAACCATAGTTGCCATGTAGAATTTTCAGCTGAACTATTACCTCAATGAAATCGCTTGCATGTAGACGTCATAAGCAGGTTTTAAGACGGTTGCATCGAGAGACAGGATCCTATGACTAAAATCATGATGACAAAATTTGCACTGCCCACATGAAACATACAGAGAAATTGAAATGGTATTACTCTGGAAATGGAATATTTAATCATCAAACATTGCGTATAATAAAAGAATTTGGAAGATGCTAATTTCTACTACATCCTATTCCATTTCAGAGCTTTGTGCACGACTACTAGTGCGACTGATACTGCTCCTACGTACTGGTGTGGAGTGAGAGGTGTGTGGACGGACGTGGTTGTCATGCAGCACATGAGTTATGGGGCGGGCGACCTTTGCCGTGACCAGTAATGATGGCGGTTGGTTTTGGATGCGCTCCCTGAATCCGTCTTGGTGACAGCAGAGGGACAGAGTTTCCAGGGAGAGATTGATCTGCTCGCAATGTGTTCAAAGTCATTCGGGGATGGGTCACGCAAGCTTTTCACTTCATGTGGACCCACCCAACTCTGCCAAAATTTGTTTCTTTTGGTTTGTCATGTGAATGAATAAAAAAAACAATATTACAATTTCCTTTTCAGATGTTTGCCTGGACGTTGGTGAGGTCGTGGGGGTCGTGATTGGCTCCTTCATCTTGCTCATATTGCTCATCATCTTAATTATTCTTATAGCCAGATGTATTCTTGGTAAGTGTGGTAATACTTTGGGAAGGATGCAACAAAATATACATTCATTTAAATTAATTGTCTGTAGGGCTGGGCTATCATTGACACTTTTTGGAATTTGAAGAAATCTATGGTCAAACTTAATATTTGCTATGGTAATATTGTGGACCTTTGGGGGCAAAGGGGGGCGTTTCAACCTCTTTTGGAAGGATTTTCCCCATTACATTTAGTTGCATCACACTAAAGTAATAGTCTGTAAGTCTAAAATGATTAGAAATATAATAGGATGCATAAATTGACGACTTGGGCCTGCATTTTGATGAAAAGTTAGTATAAAATGCCACTACCTAGTACAGATGAAGACCGAAGATCTTTTCCTACAAAATACAATTATTATTATTTTTTTTCCCTAAAGTCGCTCCTTTTGCTGATCTCAACAACTAATCAGAACCTTGTTGCCATAACTTTGACAAATGGGAGGAGTTTTCCAAGCAATCAATATCAAGCAACCCACAGCAGCCAGTGTGAGTGTGTGCACAGGGAACGAGGAGGGACATCCGTATCCAGTCAGGAGGGGAGGGGGCGGGAGCTAGATCTCTTACTTTTAAAGTTCCTCTCTCTCTTTAAAAACAAGCATCTCACTTTGTACCCTTTCAACACTCATATTCACCATCACCAATGTGTTCTGTAACTGGAGATGCCTATCCAAAAGATTGCGTTCACGTTCTACAGTTCTATTTCAGTTGGAGCAGGTGCCAATACAACTCTATAGACAGGAGCAACGAAAAGGTTAACGCCCCCCAGAGATTAATGGGGAAACATCGAGGGTCATAGGTCAAAAACGAAGCAATATTGAAACATAAGAAGCTGCAAAATTACACAGTTATATGGGCATTTGAAGATTTGATCCAATTTGATAAAATTAAGCCACTATGAATGGCTAAACACTTTATATTGAACGTTTGTGTAGGTTCTCAGTCGTACAGGAGATGTCCATCGTAGGCAAAAATTCTTCAGTCTTCATCTGTACTCTGTAGTTGAAGTGTAGGACGTTTCGATCTTACTCCAAAGATCGTCATCAGCTACTGAAGGTCCGGAGCACGCTTTATACACTTTATATTGAAGTCCGAACATGCTAACTTCCTGCTAACTTTAGCCCACTTTAAAACATCAACTGTCCGCTCTGTGAATCTTCTACAGCAAAAAACTCTCTTGATTTACTTACCTCTTATATTAGACAAATATACAAAACGCATAAATTATTATTTTTCAGACGTAAATGGGAAGATCTCAGTCAATGTTTCCCCATTAATCTCAATGGACGCAGCCTCTGGTGTCACCGAAAAGGGGGCGTTAACCTTTTCGTTGCTCCCGTCTTAAGGAGAGGGACAGTTTTTGAAAGATATTTCCAAAAAGAAAATGTCCAAATGTTTTCCCTGATCATTATTTGAAAGTGATTGGATTCACAAACCTTCCATATTATTGTAGGCAAAGATTCTTCAGTCTTCATCTGTACTCTGTAGTAGTATTTTTATGACTGAAAGTCCTTTTTAATGGCTAACATCACGCACATGTTTTTGAATATTGTCAACACTTTTGGACACCTTTATATAATTATACCTTTGTGCTGACAGAGGAGACATTGGACATTGTGACTGTTTTTGTTTCATGTGGATTGGCCAAGAAATTACAGAGATATTATCAATAAACTAAGACTAGAAATCATCTATTGTCTCTGAACTGATTGCTACTAATTTGAACTCTTCATATAATGTTTTGTCGGTTTCTCTCATTTGTGTAAATCATCATTCCAGCGTACTATATACTGTATGTTCATGACCCGTAGATGTGTTTAGAAATGATTCTGTGACATTCATTATATTCCTTACCATTTACTCAATTTATCTTTATTCTAGTACATTTATATTCTCATCTTCTCTGTGGCCTTGTTCTAAAAGTCATATTTTTCTATTACCGCAGTCAGGAGGAGGCGAAGAGAGCGAAGAGAGGCCAGCACTGAGCAGAAAAACGATGCAAATCCACGGCCGCTAGTAAGAGACTCCGGCTATGATTCTCTATTGATTTTTGTCTTCATCTTATCCATGCAATACACCCACGGGCTTTCACAAATTAACCTTTCTTTCTTTTATTATCTCCTTTCTCCCTCCTGTCGTTTTTATGTGCTCCTATTAAGCCTCAAAACCCAGCACCTAACGTTGGGAGAGACTCATCCCAAGGCCCCCAGCCGCCTCCTCTGTATCACCCCACCGCCGCACCTCGCCGATCCGGGCAGTTGTACACCGCTCCTCTGCCGGGACGAAACAGCGACAGGCAGACGCAGGCTCGCAACGACGGAAATAACTCCACCGCCTCCCGACACAATGGGATCCCCCTCGCAAATGGCCCGCGGCACAATGGCATTCGAAACTCTAATAACCGAACTTTGCACAATGGCTTCGACAACCCCGCTTTCACCCAAAACGAAGTTCAGACCGCGCCCCCGCCACAATTGCAGAATCCCAATATTGTCATTCAGACCGGGAGCGCCCAAGTCAGCCTCAACACTTTGCAGCGGACAGCTCAGCAAAACAACAATGGCCAAATCCCCACCATTCACGTCAATCTAAATTCATACTCCGCAGACCAGCAGCAGCAGCAGCAGCAGAATCTCGCGGAAGGTTCAGCACATCCCGTTGCTAGTACTACGGTAAACGAAGTGACACAAACTCCGCAAAACACAAGGCGGGCAGCTAGTATTTTGAGAACCCCAATGCTAGATCGCCACAGGGGTGTTCTCCAAGCCGAGCCAGGGCAGATTCCAACAGGTTACACTCATTACATTAGGAATAATATTTCTGAAAGGAGCGCAAACACAGAATTTGAAATGTACAATCAACAATCAGAACCACGGGATAGGTCACAATCCAGCTCCTCGCAACCTGCCCCTCTGCGGCAATTGCCCTGGGACACGCTCAGAGGAACGCCAGCGTATCCGAACGATGACCAAAGAGCGCGGAGTTCCGACAGCACGGATTACACCATGCATCCGCCGATACCTCAAACGAGATCTAGGAGCAGGGAGAGACAAGAGGCGCCCAGAGAGAGGGAGAATCGAAGGCCGAGCAGAGAAGCCCGGTCACACACACAAAGGAGCGTGCCGCGGGACGACATGAGAGGCGGGAGAGAGAGCCGTGCCCCCAGGCAGGAAGTCGGGCGCGACAACAGCCCTCCGGCGCTTCCTCTCATGAGCCAGGCCTCCCCCGCGGGCCGCCCCCCAGCGCAACAGCAGCCCGACACGAGAGCGCTGGCCGATCCCAATCACCTCCGGCAGCCGCAAGCCAGCCAGCAAGTCGGGCAAGTGCCACAATGGAATGAGATAAGCGCTCCACAATCGAATCAGACAGCCAATAGAGTGCCGCAAGCGCATCAGGTGACCGGTCAGACTGTACAAGCGAGGCAGCGAGCCAATCAAGTGCCACAGAACCAAACACATCAGCAGGACAGACAGACACAGGTACCACGCCAGCCCACAGCCCGCCCGCAGTCTCAGCTCACTCAGGAAGCCCTCCACGCGCACACGGAGAGAGCGCAGACGTTCCAAAACCGGAGGCAGCAGACGCAGGCCGCCCTGCTCCACCCGGGGGCCCAGACTCAGAACCGAGCCCCCACGCCCCCGCCCGTCATACCCCTGCAGCAGTTTCAGGCCATGCCCAAAGAGAGGACGAGGCCGAGAGACCCCAGACCGCCGGTGAACATGCCTGTGGCGCAGAGGCCGCACGCCGCACATCACAGGCAACACGCCACCGTGCCCCCCGACCATCATCATCACCATCATCACCACGCAGGCCACGCACCAGGGACGCACAGGCAGCCGCATGCACAGACATGGCAGGTGAGTGATACAAAGAACATGTTTCATTTGTTTTTTTATTCATTTTTAGGATTGATATGCAGATGTCAATTTTGCTTATGACAATGGTGACAAGAAGGATGTGTATTGGGCATTTGTGAGCAATGTACAAAAGCAGTTTTAGAAGTATATTTTGCTGACAATACTAAGGCTGTGACAATAAACCGTAATATTGGTAACCGCGATGAAAAGAACGCACGATTAGTTGATTGCAGCATTTTTCCCCCATAATCAGCATCATCACTTAGACAGTTGAACAAGAAGTCAGTTCAACTACGGCAGATAATTACTGTGATAATATTTTGTGAATCACAGAAAATGTGTCCAAGGAAATGTGAGACTAAATTTCCATATCATCCCATGCTTAGACAATACTGAATTGCATAAAAATATAATATTAAAATTGCAAATCGCTATTTCTGTCAGTAGGTTTTTTGTCAAAATTTTGCAGCCCTAATTTACACTACAGTTCAAAAGTTTGATGTCACTTTTTATGCATTGGTTTTTCTTTGTTTTCAACACTATTGCTGCAACCTTTTGCTTTGATTATTGCTTTTCACACTTTTGACATTTTCATGAGCTTCATGATGCAGTCACCAGAAAATAGCAAGAATAAAGGGTGGATATTTAGTTATTTCACCGTGCTTTTGTGTCCATTCATAGTTAAATGTTTTCAATGAAAATTATACGATGTAAATAGTCTTGAAAACAAAGAAAAAAACGACCCCAAAGTGATATTTTTATTGATTTTATTTTCTTGACTTATAGAACTGATTATTTGACAAAAATGGAAAACAATAAAAATCTAAAAACAAAGAAAAAGGAACAAAACACACAATTATTTGGAGCATAAACAACAACTGGTATTCATCATGTGTAGGTTCTCAGTCGTACAGGAGTTGTCCATTGTAGGCAAAGATTCTTCAGTCTTCATCTGTGCTCTGTAGTTGAAGTGTAGGACGTTTCGTCTTTATCCAAAAAACTTTGTCAGCCACGACGAAGCTGACGAAGTTCTTTGGATGAATCTTTGCCTACGAACAACTGGTATTGCACTACCTACTATATAGTATTATCAGTAACTATCATAGCATTCTTAAAGGTTGGAGAGATTTTTAAAACAA